>JANHGN010018862.1:4294-29958 GCA_024605025.1 Megaceryle maxima | reverse complement strand
AAAAGCCTAAACAATCCCCCCCCCCCCCCCCCCCCCCCCCCCAAAAAAAAAAAAAAACCAACCCAAAAACCTATGCATACTCTCCAATACCTGGTTAGTGTGTATGCATTTCTGCATCAAGCATTCCAAAATATATTTGAGTATTCTGAAATATCATTTTCTAGTAAATTGGTGTTGCTGTGTTTTGTTCACTGCTCTGTCTAAAATCTTCCTTGAAAAGTAGAGTCTCTAATATACTGTGCCACATAAAACCAAATGCATGGCAAAATGCATGAGCAAAAGCACTTTTTTTTTATTTAATGGTGCATATAACAGTCTGAAGCACAATAGCATTACTTGCGTAACAGATGTCAATAGTTATACAAGAAGCAAAATACTTGACACTTCCAGAAAAGTACAGTGCAGCACATGAAGTATAAATTCCAATGTATTGCTGCTAGTTAAAAAAAATAATTAAAAGACTGCTCTTGATTCCCTGGCAATCTAAGCAATTGTAAACAAAATGCTCCAGCAGAGAGTGGTATGGTCAGAGAAGAAAATATAATCTAATACATCATTGCACATAACTTTCTGAAGGATGTGACACACTATAAAGGTCATTGTGCCCATCACTACAGCCTAACATTTTGTAGCAGGGTGTGATCTTCCTTGTTTGTGAAGCATATGCTAAACAGAAAGGGAGTAGGGAGTTGGTTGTTATTTAAAGTTGACAGCCAAAATAAGCCTCAGTGCTTTGCCTTCAACTCTGACTAAATGCTCAAAGGCATGCTTGAGGGACCAATAGCTGCATGGTTTACAAATAGATATCAAGGCTGACAACCCTAGGTGCCATCCATGCTTGTGCTTTTTCACTTTTCTTCTCAGTCATAGCTGCATTTTGTTTTTTCCAGGAATGTGATTAAACAAATATACTTCAAGTCCACTCCTTTTACAAAAATAAGAATTCTTATTAAAAAAAAACCCAAAAACCAAAAAAAACCCAACCAAAAAAAAAAAGTCTCTAATTTCAGGCTGCCTTGAAACACCATGGATTCCCCTCAAAATAAAGGCCTTCTGAATCGTCCACATCTGTGTACTTTACATAATAAAAAAATTAAGCGGCTCTCTACCGCTCTCTCCCTTCATAAAAATCTGAATGTTGGTATCACCTCTTTGCTGCAATCAGGAAGCATTCATCTAAACAAAGCTCAACTTAATTGCTGTTAACTTGTACATGCTACAGATATTTTTTTTAATTTATTTTTCTGAGAGAGAAATGAAAGTGTTTGGGTTTTTTTTAACACTGATACCAACTGATAAGCAACATGTCAGTGTTAAGATAAAACCATTCCTAAGCACTGCAGAAAAAACCTAACTGTTTAAATAATAAAACACACTCTGATGCTCTCAAAGGTCACTGGAACTAGGTAACTAAGTTATACAGGAGTAAGTATTACAACTTTAAAGTAGCATAGCACTCCATAGATTAGGGAAGTATACTGAGAAAGCGCCTGAGATTCTTGGTACCAACAATAACAAAAAAAAGTAAGTAATTTGAATGACAAACTTAAAGCATAATTTTCTAAGGCATGGAACCTACAGCACTTAGACATTAAATGTAATAGGCAAATCAGACTGTGGTTTTAAATTCACCAAAGCCTTATTAAAATTTTGGAATTGGATAATAGCTGCCTCTGCCTTTCACAACTACAGAATATCAACACAGTGGCCCTTGAGTACTCCAAGTGAATGCTTTGGGGAGAAGAGAGAGCTAACAATCTTTAACCAAAATCATTAGGCAAATACTTAAAATTAATGGATTGTCATTTAGAGTCAGGATAGAATAATGACTTTTTAAATATGTTATGCTAAGGGACTGATCCATCCAATTATTGCATGTGGAAATTATGCTTCTAATGTTAAACAAGCTCTTCTACTGTTATAAAACATCTAGAAAAATACCCTACATGTTGAGCTTAATCTGCTTAAATTTTGCAAAATTAAGACTAAGTGTGTGAAAAAGTAGTATAGAGTTAACTTTACAGTTCTATTTTAAAAGTACCTCTTAAAAATACAGATGTATAATGACTACTAACAGGTATTGCAGAGTAGCTGGGATAGAAGATAAAATAAGCAGATATATGTCAGATCAGTAGTAATGGTGTGCTGAAACATGTAGAGCCTTAGGGGTGGAGGAGCTATTCTAACCTGACTGCACTTTCCTTCATTACAGTTGCCAAATGAAGTTGGGGCAAATTAAGGCTGTGCTCTTAAAAGGTTCCCTGCTGACAGATATTTTTGCTTTTCACAAAAAAAGTGTCTTTGTGAAATCATGACCAGAGGAGGACTTGGAGGAAGATGGGTAATGGATCAGTGAAGGAAGCTGGTGGGGTCTTGCAATTTTATCTGTTCAGGTCCATGCATATCTGTATTTTGAAATGTTTCTTCTGTAATGAAAAGTGAACAGTATTAGAGGATGTCAGATCTCACAGTTTCTTTTTCACAAAAGACAGTGCAGTCTGATAAGTTTCATCTACAAAAACTTGTATACTGAACAGGGATATTCATTAAGTTAGTCAACTGAAAACATTAACAAGAAGGATGCCACTGAACTGTCCTCTTCATGCTTGTAGCTATCTTAGCTAATATTGTCAGGAGGGAAGTGCTCCTGGGATTTTTCCCTAAGGGCTGGTGCCCATAAATAAATTTGAAACACAGATCTAGGATTTAATCTTTGATTATAAAAGAGGTGAGAGGTGAAACCATCAGCCTCTGATAAAACTAGTGAGATATTTGTCTGAGAAATAGGGGAACTTGGTTCTAGTTTTTTCTTAACTTGAGGAGTTCAGACCCACATTGCATTAAAGAAAGCTAATATATAAGTCTCGTGATTAATCCTCTCTGTGGAATCAAAAAATCAAGGCTACGGTTTACATCTTAGAGGGCAGGGCACATAGCATTGATGGAATAGCATTTAGTTTCCAGTCCTATTTCTTGCGTTTAATCCAGCAGGTACTAAAAAATCCTCTCTAGGTATTTTAATTTCACAAAATAGGCAATGATCCAAGCAAATATATTTTTTTTAATCTTTTCTTATTTAATGGTGAACTCGAAGATAGTGAAATATGCCAAATTGTAGCTTTTGTTGTTCTGCGCTATGCTGAATTCCCATTTCCATAAGGCAGCAAAAATTGTTCTCTACTGCCAAAGAACATCTGAGAGTGGAGAATTACCTGGCATTCAGAAATTTTCTGTTGCAGGGTTGACTTTTAGATCTACTAGATGAAAGTAATAGAAAGTTTTATACAATTCAGACAATGACATGATATGTCACACATTTGTATTTTCTTCATACTTTCTTCAGAGGTATTAACATAGCAACATGTATTGCCAGCTTATGCTCCAACAAATGGTTTTCTTAAACTTCCTTATAGAGGCAGTGACATTTCAGAGCTGTGTTGATCCTGACAGCACTGTCCATTGTGCATTTCAACCTTCCACTTGTTGAACCTTAGCAATTCACTCACTGCTCCCCTTTTAATCTCTCCCACCCACAAAACCCTTTCCTTAGGTAATAGATGAGTCCATTTTTTTATTATTTAAAGACATTCTCAAAACTTATTAATTACTGATTTATGTCTGTAAAGTTTTGCACAGCATAATAATAAAATTACCCAAGCTCCTCGTACACAAAACTGAAGTTTTTACTGTACCTTGTAGGTTCATGATGATTTCATTTTACACTACCACAGATAATAAATGTGGGGCACAAAACACTGTTGACAGAAACATTTTGTATATGATTTCTTACTTTTTTTTCCTTAATGATAACACAATTTTATCTTAAGTATGGCAACTTCTTACAGACATTTTATGTAATGTATGAAGTTGGATTGAAAGTATTTAGCGATGATCCAAAACATGGCAAAATATGAGTTTCCCTCACATGTTCTTATGGGAAACTTTTCCTGGGACAATCATGCATAAATTTAGCATCTCTGTAGTCTTTTTTAAAACTAGCTTGAGAGAAAATTCTACCCAGGTATTAAATATGAAAGATTATTCTTTTTATGTCATTTAATGTTCATTTGCTTTACACCTTTTAGGGTACAACCATTTCATACAATAAACAAAGTAAAACAATATGCAGGACTGTTAACAATATATTATGACTGAGACCATTAGCTGTACTAATGAGGTTTTACTGTTTGCATGATTTGAAAGAGCCCTGTCTAAGGGACACAGAGTTGAACCACATGAGCAAGGTAATAGATCCATGTTGGCTCAGATATGTCAATCACACACAATATTCCCACTGTAGGCTTAGGCTAATGCCTTTCAAGGAGTACATTAGTTTATATCTGATTCAGCAGTTATTAATTTTCTTTATGTTTAGCTGCTCAGTAGATGTCAAAACCAGGTGGACCTTTTGGGGGTTAAATTGTGATGGTGAGGTGTTTCTGCTGATAAGGGATCGGGTATTTTTACCATTTTTATTAAAACTTAAGAACAAGAGATGATAATAAATCTTCATTGTATGAAACAGTTAACAAGGAAATGTAACAGGTCAAAATGTAAAGCTGATAAAAAAAATATATTAAAAACCCCACAATAATAAATAAAAGTACAATAATGTAGAACCTCTCTCCCAAATACTGACCTAGTAGTTTTGTTTGATTGTTTATTTGTTTATTATTATTGTTGTTGTTTTTCCCTTCTATCTGTTCATTGAATGTTTTTTCACACAGTCTAGTTTTTTTTTGTTAAAAGCAAGATTTTACCTATGTGTCTTAGTCTAGTCCCACTGACAGCTTTGACACTTACGTTTTCCATGCCTTCCTTACTTCTTCTCTTGTCTATGTATACATGAATGTGTTTAACTTTGCAATGTAATCATGATGGATAACAGTAAGAAAACATATTTAAACATAATCTGTATGTGCGCAAGTATGCTTGGGAGAAACAAAAAGAATGGGGAGAACTTGAATTAGAGTTTGCTAAGAAAGTTTACAGTTTACACTTTGAATGTAAACATTATGACTATGTAAACATTTTACGTTATTTGCTGATCCTTCAGTAGATAGATACTTGATGCATTGGTGGAAAGTTAAGACCTCTTCTGATTGAACAGAACAGATTTAAAAGAAAACATACTGATAAATTCATGAGGGCTGCTAGCATACATGCTACTAGCATTAGCAATTGATTAGCTTTAACACTAGAGTTTGTATGCAGTTCCGTTTCCCTTTGATGCAAACATACTAACGTGAATTTAGCCCCAGTGATGTAGATTTCACTCTTCCTCACAACTGTTGTGGAGTCCTGACACAATTTCCATTAGACAGAAAGTTTGGACAAATTCACACCTGTTACATTTGCCTCCCTTTGGGATTGCACCAGGGGACAGAAATATTAAAAGGGATATCTATTCCACTTGCCAAAAATTATCTAGCTTGTCAGACGTTTTTGCTTTGTTTTCTAATTTTTAAACACAATTTTGGTTTCATGTTGCAAGGGCAGGAACTGAAATGCAGTCATCAGAACACAACACTCCCTGAAAGTGTGGTGATTTGCAAAATTATCTGGGTAGTACTATACTTAAGAACTGTATGTAAGAGTATGGATCTTAAGACAATAGGCTAATTCAGTGTTCTTTTAGCAGAAGTGTGATGCTGTAATCTAGTACTGCCAGTAAAAACGTAAAAGCCTGAAGTATATTTATCTAGTTTTATTTTTTGAGGCTTTCTATGATTCTGGAATGGAAGTGCAATATTTTGTCTGGTGGTGTTCTTTAAGTGTCATATTCCCTGAGCCTGTCTTGCTTCTCTAAGGAAAAGAAATGATAAAATATTCTTGAGATTAAAAAATTATGCAGGGTCTTCATTTAAGTAATACCAAGACACTCTGCAGAATAAAGTCACAAAGATCCTAGCAAACAATCCTGTTGTTAAAAGATAAAAAAAAAAAAAAAAAGGCAAAACAGAACTAATGTATTATGTTGTTATGGCAACTGAATATTTAGATTTAATTTTATGTAAGCAGAATTTCAAAGATTATCCTGGTCAAATACAGTAAACATATTTGCAAACAAATTAAATATTCCCTTCCAGATATTCTATCTGTAGTAATCATCAGTTATGTTTACTGTAGAATTATCTAATGTTTTGGATTCCCAATGACTTTATCATTAATCTGGTTTTGTACAATTTTATTGTATGTTTTTGGCAGCTGACTACTCATCCTTCTTTTTGTTCAATCTGATTTCAGCTGATTTTCAGCTAGCTAGATTTTATTTTTCTCCACTGCAGATATATGTTCTTTTTTGCCTGCTTCAGCTGTTGTTTTAAACAACAGCTATTTCCCTGTCAGCTCTAGACTAAGCTGCCTTGTGTTTTCATGCCCTGTGATCAATGCATGGTTCCTTCATTCCTCCACTTTTTTCTTACACCAGGGGCAATCTCTGTTGCTAGCAACAATTTGTGGCAGTATATGTGAACTGAGGACCTACCTTAATGTGTTTAAGATTATTCTTTGCTGGTGGAATTTATAAGCAGCCTATATTATGAAATGATTCCTGGTGTTTATTTAGTTTCTGTTCAGATGCTCAAAGGAGGCTTTTTTTCTCCAGTGTCACAATGTAGTTGAGCAAATGCTGAATGTACTTAGCATGAAAAGAATACTGTTATTTTCAGTTAAAGAGGAAATCGGATAAAATATTATTTTTCCATGCAGTTTTAAACACTGACTTTGTTTAGTATTATGCTTTTAACTGATTTTATAATTTTCAGTATCACATTTAATAAGGAAGTGCCTTTCAAATGTAGTCAGTCACTGGATCATGAGAAAATTAGAATTTGGCTGAATTAACTGCTTTCTAATATACATTATCTTGTAATTAGTATTGTCATATACTGATGCAACTGTGTGTTCTAACCAGTGATTGGCTACTTTATTAATACTGAAAATGAGCAAAATTTGACTGCCTTGGAGCATGAATCTTCATTACTGTGCTCCATCTCTCATTATTTCATTCGGTTTTATATTCACAGCTTCAGCAGAGTTTCTATTTCTCAGTTAAGAACATCTTCCGCACTTGCAGAAGAAAAAAAATGGAAAAGAATCTTGCATGAGAAATCACATTGTTTTCCATGTACATTAAGAAATGTGATAAACAGAGTCATTAAATATATTTGCAAATTTTCCTCTAGGGCAAAGTATACTTGAGCAAAATACTTTTTTTCAAAGTTTTCTCTGTGGTAGGAAGGCACAAATATTATGCACTCTACCTTAGTGAGCCTGAGAAGTGTGGGTCTGTCAAACCGGTTAACAGATACATAGGCAAAAAAGAAAAACTCACCAAAACCAATCAAAGTCATTGTTGACTAAATAACTAGCACTACATCTAGAGCAGAAATTTCTGTAAGTTCATGATGCTTTGATTTCAGATAGATTGAAACAAATAGCTACAATTCATATACAATAGGCTTGCCTATCTGATAAAACAATCTTCAGTAGTCTTGCAGCAGATTAACTTTAAATATAACACATCTAACATAAGCATGAACCACCAGGAAGATAGCTGTTATGTTAGCTGTGCTAGAATGTGGGCTATGTTATAATAACTTGTGCTGAAGCAGTCTCAAACTGACTTCTATCTGATAGTCATGAGATTTTTCACACAGGATACATGCAGATATTTTCATATTGCATTATATAGTCTTTCAATGACATATTGGTGTCTGGCTGTGGCACATAAAACAAAGCACACTGCTTAAAATATTTGGCTACTAATTGCTACTGAAATGTTTATGTTTTCATCTGTGATTACCTAGTATTTTGAGCAATCTTGGTAAAAAATCTCTGTCTGTTTTCATGAGGTAAAAAAGATCAGAATTTTGTCATAAAAGGGTTCATGTAAAACCACAGAGTTGAACACTGGTGCTATGTTATCATAGGGCTAATGAATCACTAAATGTAATCATAATTTACATGACATGTTCATAGATGGTTATTATTTCATTTCAAAACATCATATTCTTATTTCAACATTTTTGGATATATAATTTATTAGTAATAACTCCATTAGGTGGAATCATTGAACCATATGATCTACCATCAATGCAGCCAGTGCTAGATGTTCATATTAAATAGAAGGGAAAGTTACAGTGGGTAATTGTGAAATAGCTAAGAAGTATCTGTCATCTGTCAATCTAAGAAGTATCTGTCACCTTCTTCATATTCTCAACATGTAGTGAGTACACTAAGTAATGTGAATTTATACTCCTTAAAATTTGGCTCACTTTCCATATCAAATTTCTACATGTACATTGGCATCTTTTCGAAAAGAACTTTTGAATTTATTACAAGCATCAGTTTCTTTCCAATGTGTCTTCAATTTAGTCTAAGAGTCTCTGAATCTCAGGACTTAAGCATAATTAGCTGATTTCCAGGCTGAAATCATGAATACTGAAAGCTGTTCTTTTGATCATTATTTGCTATTATTTATTGTCATTAATATGGACAAAATGACTTGTGTGTAACAAGGTGGTTTAAGCCAGATGTCAATCAGTTTCTGATTTGAATAATGCAGTTTAAGAACATTTAAAGCAGACTAGAGTGCAAAATACTAGTTTGCACGGAAATATCCATTTTAACAAAAGCTGACAATTTCTTAACAATAGCCTCTTTCTCCCTACACACTTCAAGCAGACATCAGGCATGTTCTTACAAATCATCAAATGATTTTTGTTGTTAATAATGTACTTCCCCAGAAGTTCCATTTCAGATGGTATTAGGCTATAGAGATTGCTTTGAGTGGTCAAATCAGCAGCTGTCAAATTAGTTTATAAAAACAATAATGAATCTTCTGTCTCAATAATCTATTCTTTTGAATACTAAAAAGTAATTTATCCAACTCTTTGTAAACACAAGCACCCAAAATAGCTCAGCAATTTTATTATATCATCTTTTTGGCAAAACCTCCTATTAATTTCAAGAGAATGTCTGTGTTCTCTGTATAAACTCCACAAATTGGTTGTATTCATTTAGCTAGACTTAATAGAGTACTAGTTGCACAAAATAATAGTCTAGGCCAAATCTGAATGAAGCTTTGTAATTGTAGGAAGCACATAATTGAAAACATATTCAGAAACAGTTTTCCAATACTTTCTTTAGTTTAGATCCATAATTAACCGTACTTTTAAGTATCCCCAAATGAAGTTACTAATACATATTTTTCTAAACTACCATCTTTATCTCAGACCTAACTTAGCAGCATGCCCTCTGAGTTCCTTTTGCAGAGTGAAACTCTATGTGTTATCATCTTCTGTTTCACTTAATTAAAAATTACCATAGAGAAAGAAGAAACAATTAACAAATACATTAAAGTTTCTTCGTGTGTGCATACCCATTATTTGCTTTAGAAATGGATAGAAGCTGTAATGTACTTATTGTTCAAAGTAAAATTCTGTAAAACCTTCAGGTACAAGTTGTTCTCAGGACTGTTAAAGCTCTATTTTGATGTCTAGTATTTACTAGCAGTAATCCTCAGGAGGAAAAAAATATATCAATATTTTGGCTTTCCTATAGCATGACAAAGATCTAGTGATTTGAGTAGCTTTAAATTTGGCCTTTCTTTGCTATTCCCAGTAGTGATGAGTATTAGTAGAACCTAATCTATCCACGATAACTCTTGGACATTAATTTGCTCTAAAAATTTAAAAGAGTTTGTATTTCACCTTAAATATCTGAAAAGAGCTAGTCACCATTGTGAAACAAGAAATATTCATTGAGTGTGCATAAAATAGTGAGTGGGTTGCATTCACACCCTAGGCATCTGGCCAAAACCAGATGCAGCAGCTGGTGTTCTTCAGTCCATCTGGAAATTGGCTATAATGTGATATCTTCATTCTCCCAAACAGCCTATAGCTGAATTGCCCCAGCTTACAAAATTGCGTATAATGTCTTGGGGAATAAAAGCAAGATGAAAGGAGTTAAAAATTTTATTTAAAATTATATAGGCTTTGATAATGACCACACTATTTTAAAGTCCTTCAGTAGTGTATTATATAACCATAATGACAGATTCCCAGAAAAGGCAGAGCTAGATGTAGTCTGTGGTGTAGTATACTCTTCAAGGAATTATTGATTTATTTCTATTGATATGGTTTTTTGTCCCTACACAGTATTTTGTGTTAGAGAAAGTAAGTTTTTTAAACTGTGTCATGTATTTCAAGAGAATTCTGCATGTCTTCCTCTGCTGAGGATATTTACTTCAGACATGGATTTAACTGAATAATAAGAGACTGCATTTGCAATGTTGTGTGTTTCTACTTGTCTGCATGTAATAACTGCAGTGAGAAATATTGATTAGTGGCCTTTGAGTTGTAATAAACTATAATCAGTTTTGGTTTGTTTTGGTGTTTTTTGCTTGTTTGGGGGGGTATGTGTGTTTGGGTTTTTGTTGGTGGTTTTGTTTGTTTGTTTGTTTTTTGTTTGGTTGGTTTTTTTAATTGTGGCAATATTTAGAGATTCCAACTGTATAAGAAGGCCTTGTGATTTATATACATCATGGGAGGCAGTGTACCCAGTTTTCCATACTACTATGTTCATATTTCTTCCCTTTCTATAAAATTTGCATGAAAACTTGATGGTTTTGGTTTGGTTTTATTTTTTTCTCCTCGGACAAACACATCTTTCTTTTTTTGTGACTGCCTTAGTTCAGTATCTGTTATTTTTGGTGATGACTTCCTGTGTTAAAATTTGTATGGCTTAAAAGTTTGTAATCATGCACTTCTTTTACATAGGACATCAAATACATATGATAACAGGTCATACACATTTTTTGGTCTCTAATAACATGGCTTACCTGAAATGATTGATGAAAAAGAAGAGCATTCCATCCTATGCCACTGCCATTCCTAAAGCCTGGCCTTTTTCTATTTTCACCATATGCAAAATGTGATCTTCAATCCCATTGTTTAGACAAGTGATGTCATTTCCAACTATAGTTTTTTTCTTGTAATGTCCTTAAGAGCAAAGCAATTGTTTCTATAAAACATATTATACTGGAATATTTAGTGTATTTTTTCGATCAGTGATTTACTATTTTTAAAAGCATCTCCAAGCAAGCAAAATCTGCTAAACAAAATTAAACTATATTGTTGCTTCATGCTGAGTACATGGAACTATAAATGAGTTAGACATAAACATCTGTTATCTTCATGAAGTGGCATCTTTTGCCATCTTGTTCAAAGAAGCATTTAGATTACAAGTTTTTGAAGGTTTCTCAAATATATAATAAGTGATTTAACTACCAAATAGTTTCGATCTTCACACTTCTAATGATGCCTTGTAAGATCAGTATGAAGCAAACGTGATGATCCAGTACAGAAAAACAATGGATTTTAAAAAACCTGAAACCAATAGGCTGGTCACTTTGGCAGTAATCTTACATTAGTTCCCATTTCTTGGTTATTTATTCTCAATCCCTCAACTCTGAAACTGATGTGATAAAGATATTTGCATTGTCATACTGATTTTTTAATTTTTTTTATTTTTTACTTCACTCAGCAGAGAAGCTCTTGATTCCTTATACCCCCTTATCTGAAGGGTGATGTCCTTAACAAGAAGTTCATTATGTTTGGGGTTTTTAATTGCTATCTCCATGTTCTCTATATTTGTGAAAAAAACTGTTCAATGATACTGAATTTCAAAGAGATTCCTTTGTCACAAAACTGGACGTGGAAAGGACAGTATTTTAGTGTTATTCCTGAGTTTGATATTCCTTCATACCACTCAAACAGTTGCAAGTTTTATTTTGTAGAAAGACTTTTGATAATACATCTTCTGCTATATACATATATATTTATGCTAATTGACTTTGTTTTTCTCTAGCCTTTTGGTTAATCTCATACCTTCAGTAATGTATGCATATACATAAAATGCACAGTTAACATTGTGCATTTCTCAGTGAGTTATATTAATCCACTGAACTCAAGCAATCTGTACATATCACTGATGTTGCACGTTCACTACTATTTTACAGAGGAGTAAAATGCATTGGAAAGAATCTAATCTGGTAATTGCATATCTTTAGGATAGTCTTAATGATAGTTTGCCATTATGTATAATTTTTTGGCTTGAATTTTAAGCAGGCAATAGATCGTTAAAGGAAGGAAAATGTCACTACCTTACCAACAAGAAGTGATACAGAGGTTTAAGTGATTTCTCAGTTATTTTCCTCCAGTCAGCATAGCCACAAGATTGTCAAAGGCTTTTTTACCTTCCTGGGAGGATATACTTTTGTCTCTGTCTTACAACTCTATGTTTAGGTTACATCTGGGCATCTCCAAGCTTCACACCTGGGAAACCAAAGCTCTGGTTCCTACAGAGAAAAACTGATTTAACACGCTGCAAGGCTCTCATGCAATACTCTATACAGGACCCAGCTAGGAAACCACAACAATGGTGTATGTTGTTAGACCTAGATCCTGTGAATGAAATTCAGTTTTATGTTAAGAAAGCAGCTTTTCTGTATGATGCAAAGGAAAAGCTAGTTGCTTCATCTCAGGGTTCACAAATGCCAGGACCTGAAGTAGGAGTAATTAACAATAAATTATATGCAGTGCTCAAAATCACGTTCTGACATCTTTTACTGCTTCCTTTAGCCACTATATTTCAAGTCTATCTACTTCCTTAGCATCCTACTGTCCATACTGTCTTTCACTCCAATTGCTATATTCCTCCTTCTTACAGTGTCAATAACAGGGTGGAAAGGCTGATTTCTGTCCTTCCTGGGCCCTGCCTTGTATGCAGAGTTTGGGCTTCAGTATCCACTTTAGAGTCTTACTACCTATAAACTATTTTTTTTTCTTTTTTTTTTTTTAAATTAACTTGTAGGTAGCTACGCCATCTATTGGATTATTTAAAATATTTATGAGCCTTCTTTCAATGAAAAGCAAACTCCTTTTAAAAAGTCCAGTTCTGTCTTAAGAAGGAGATAAGCTTGAAAAACTGTGGGCTTTTTATCAGCTTGCTTTTCAAGTACTGTTGTGAATCTTACTCTTTAGTCATCCTTATTCTCCTTCTAGACAGAATGCCTTGAGCTTGTTCTTTTCAGAGAATGCTGTGATTTCCTTGTTCCATCCTCCATTCAGGAAGAAAGGGTTTTATTCAGAGTACAGACTTCTGTGCAGTGTACTTTCCCAATCCTTAATGTTATTTGTTTACAGTGATTATGAGCTACTGAAGAGCAGAATTGAGTAAAGTTTACTGTCAGCCTTAGATTTTGCATAATACAGAATTTCTTAATGCTTGATAGCAAGCTATTGTACAGCACAGTGGGTGGGCTGTAAAATTGTTCTTTCATGCTTTGAAAAGTAAGTATGAAGTAAATAAAGTAAATACACTGTCAATATTGTCATATTTGCTGAATTTCGAGCACACAGTATCTATACATCTTAGAAGTGAAAGCCTATCTTACTTGACAGAGGTGTATTGAAAAGAATTAAGAATTAGAAAGTTTTTGGACAAGATTACAGAACAAGCTTAAAACCCCCCAGCTTTTCAGATTTGAAACTAATTTTCTGTCATGAGGATGGGGAGAATATGAAACAGGGGTTGGTTTTTTTAAGAAGAATATGTTGTTTTTTTCTGAAACATTTTACAAAGATACTTTGATGCTGCTGCTATTCCTAATGAGCCTGTCTGGCTTTCTAGATTGCTTTCACTAGCCCTTCAACCTAACTCTTAGTAAGCGCTAGAATTTTTGACTCTGCTGGTTCTAATACTGTTCAAGAATAATTTAACAAATTTGGCGTTTATTTTTGACTCACAAAGGGATGAAAAATCAGTATCTAATGAAGCCTAAAAGAGCTGTGTGGAATGCTTTTAGGAATGTCATAGTTACTCACTTTGCATAAACAGTTGCTTAAGAAGATCTCAAAAAAAAAAAAATTAAGACTGAAAGAAGAAAACTTTTCAGAGATAATTTGAATCAAGTAAACCTTATGTGAGAATTTTGATCTCAGGTCTAGAAATCTGAATTAGAAATAAAACCATGAAAGAATTCCTAATTTAATTGTAGAAAAAATGGTATGATAAGATTGTAGTAATTTATTAGAGAGGGACAGATAAAAGCCTTTGTTATGAATTTATTGAATCAACTGATACCGCATGAATGAACATAATGATGTATAATTTACTTTAAAAATATAAAGTAATTGTGGTTAGCATTTATTTAGTCATTGTTAAGTTGTAATTTATACTCCTGCAGGTAATCTTAGGTAATTGGCAATATATATAAATGGAAGCAGTACCAGAAAATTAAAACTAATAAGCATACAGACTAAATTGCATTAATAGAAAGGAAAAAAACCAAACCAACCAAACAAACAAAAAAGCCACAAACCAGACAAGGTAGGGTGGCAAACAGAGGACCTAACCTGGCAGCAGGAAGGGTGGCCAGTGGGGCAGCTGCTCCCTGGGCATCTCAGCCCCCAAGCCCCCTGTGTACTCAATTTTCCTAAAAACAGCCATTCCTTTGGATTTTCTCCCCGAAAACACTGCTTCAAGGAACAACTGAGTCATTCTGGGTGCCACATATTCACATTATTAAGTGTATTGGCAGTTAGTAGTCTGCTGTAATTATCTTTTAACTTCATAATTTAATATCTGAAAGTATATTTTTTTTACTTTAGTTGAATACATAATCATTTGAACACATTTACTTTACACAGTATTCCCAGGTATTGCTTCTGACTACTCAATTCCATAGAAAACTCTTCTTTTCCCATAGAAAATTAAGGGAAAAAAAACCAATCAGAACAAAACCTTTCATATTTTTATCTGAATAACAGAGGTGTTACATTTACGTCTGTTATTGCTGGGCCATGATTTTATTCTAGCGAAGCTGAAATTTTCTGTGCTAATTAATGAATGCCTGAAATTTAAGATTTTTGGTTTTATACATTTTAATTCATAGAAATGGAAATGGAAGCCTCAGGAAGAAATCTCTGAACTACTGTTCAAGTCTGATTGTAAATTAGAGACTTTCAAAATTAAAATTTTCATTTTGTTTCATAACAAATAGAATATTCCTGGGAAAAAGAAGTAAACATTTATTGTTTCAAGTGAAAATCAACACATCTGAGAAACTTATAGAAAAACTGTGTTTTGCAAAGTTTAAAAAAAAGTCACTCTCTATATATCCATATAAAACTGTAGATCGTACACAGTGGTGTGGCCTTTTAAGACTGTAACAGCAGGTAAAATTTGAAGTCCAGGATGGAGTTTGCAGATAATAATTAATTTCTGTAATTTTATTTTTTTTTTAAGGTTTCTCCAAAATTCTGGGATCAGAATTGCGTGGGGTGGCCATATGCAAACTCCTCAAACATAGAGATGTACTCATTCTCTGACCACTCTTTTTTCCCCTTTCAGTCCATAGAAGTAACAGACAGGTCTGAGATGTAGTTTATTTCCTACTACTAGGTATCTGCACTTGACATAGTAAATTAACGACTGAAAGCACTTATTTATCTTAAATAGTCATGAGGTTGAACATTATGGTGTTTCTGCTGACACTGAAGTAGGATCAATACCATACCTGTCTTCAGTATGACCTCAAATGTATAGTCAGTAGTTAGGTCATCATTAAAAAAAGATACTTTCCTCTTCACTTTTTTTTACCTTTTTCTCACAGTACTTTGGACAACAGGCCATATTATTATATGGAGCAGAGTTTTAGAAGGTAATTTCTTTTTATTGAGTTGTGTTAATAATACAAAATGAACACAGTGAAACACAAATATCCAGTATACCAATTACTGTGATAAGTAACAGCATGAGTTCATTACAACAGTTATAAAAATTAGTCAGATAACATAAAGAATCATGTTAATTTGTGCACAAAACACAATATTATCTGCAAAAATGTGAGGTGAAATAGTTTAAACTTTATCATAATCCCCAGCTTTATTGACCACACTACATATACAAAAATGCTGAAAAAATTAATTTCATTAACTACTGTTTTATGGTTTGAGGTGTTTCCTTTGAGTCACACACAAAAAAATGTGGACATTATGAAGGTCATTTGTGGTCAAAACCAAGGACTTTAGATTTCAGAGAAGAAAAAAGTTTTAATGACAGCCAAGAATTGCACACGAGAATAGACTTTTTTGGGGACCGTTCATCAGTATACTGCAAGGGCAATTCAAGAACTGGTCTTAAAGATTTTGAATAATGAAGGTCTCAATAGGCTGACACAATGCCTGAGGTTCAGGAAAGCCTTGGCCATGCCTTCAGACCCACTAGAGAGTATCACAGAGCTTAGTGATACTAATTTTTAATATCTTGAAATAGCAACATTCCTCCAGCACCAAAAGCTCTCACTCCCTCTCTCTCTCCCCTCTCCCCCGCCTCTTCCCCCATAGCATAACTTTACCACATCTCTTTCCCTGACTTCTTTGCTCCTTCTCCCTTCAATATCTCTTTCATTCTGCTGGTACCAATTACCTTTTCTTTCAGAGGATATTTTGTTAATACATTACTTGCTAAACTCTGACAAATTCTGCTGCAGAATTGTAACTGCTCCCTCTATATCTGACCTGAAGAAAAGCCTATATGCCCAAAGAGTTGTCTGATTTTTCACTCAGCTATACTACTTGGGCCTCATAAAGATTTGTCCTTCATTACAAGCCTTGCTTGCTTGCTCTGTATACGTGGCCTGGCAGATGTGATGGTGGAGCTATATATATGTATTGCATTATAAAGTCAAGGGTAGTCCAGGTTGTTATTACTTTTCACTAAGGTTGTTTCCATTTTTTGGTTGTTTGTTGGTTGGGGTTTTTTTTCTTTCATGTAAGGATCACTCTTTAGTGAATGCTTTAGATTTTATTTATGTCTGTTAAACTTTAGAAAATTGTGCTTCTGAACTATATAAGATTGAAGCTGGAGTGGGTAGCAGATTCTGTTAAAAAGGTAACTTTTTTGTCTTCAGCATTTAGAACACTATCTAGCTTTGTTTCAGTTGTGTTGACTCAAACTCCTAGAAATTGCAAGTGTCCTTTGGGTTTACCTGTCCCTGTGGCTCCCTCCCTGCTCCCCTTTCTGCAGCTCATTCTTTCCATTCTTCTCATTCTCAGGCTAACAGGCTAAATTCCTGGTATAAAAGGAGAAAGAAAGTGCTATAATTACCAGTACAAACACTTACACAAGCCAGGTAGCAGCTAACTACCTTTGATTACTAACAGCACTGTGGCTGCTGTAAAATGGAGGAGGAATAACTTTATATAACTACTAGCTGGAAGTATAAGCTCTCATTCACCAGACTAAATAAGCTGATGTCGAGTATAAAGGGAGCTAAGCATTCCATGATCTGTGCAAGCAGTTTGTGGCTCTCTTCAACACTGTGGAAGAATGCTGAGAAATGCTCCTTTCCATAGGCATTTTCAAAATGAAACAATGAATGCTAAAATTAGTTTGTGAAACTCACTGGTTTTACCGATGATTTTAAAAGACCCTTTAACCTTAAAAGTTTATAGTTTTCTGTAAACCTCCTCAATATCTTGCTCTTTTTAATTTTTTGCTGCTGTATGCAGTTTTGGTCGGTTGCTTTTGAGCAAATTATAGCTGACAAACAGTTTGTTACAGAGGGCATGAGGAAATAAGGGACTATAAATGCCAGCCACCCATGAACACATAAAAATGACAAAGAAAATGAATGAACTAAGTGAGAATACTTCACTTGTTTGACTCAGACGGGACCACAGTACCACTGCTCCAACTTAAGATCTTTTACCGTATTCAAAATAGGGCCTTTCAGCAAATACTATTCTTTGTCTTAAATCTGGGGGAAATTAAAATATCAGAAAAAATTAAAGTATTCCCTGAAAGCAAAGAAGATTGACTGTGGCTTTCTGTGGCTTTGCTTGCTTGCCTTTTGGCTTTGACTTCCTTGCCTTTGTTTCCTCTTTTTTCTTTTCTCTCTCTCTTTTTTTTTTTTTTTTTTTCCTTTCTTTTTTCGCCTTGCAGTATATGAACAGGAAAATAGAAAAAAAATATTTTTATACACTTGCAACTCAGTTTGTTCTCCCTTTATCTTTCCCTTGGAGAGATCATAAAGTTTTAGTCAAAATAACTAAATCTTCCCTTTGGCATTTTCTTCATTGAGAATGTGTTGTTCCAACACACAAACCAAATAAAAGAAAACAAAACACGGATGGCAAAGACTGTTTTCACTTTTATGTAGTACAAGATAACTTATTAAAAATATGTAGACTATGAATGCCAGACATAACATACATTTCTTGCTATGCTTTGGTCTTCTCCTTTTAAGGAATTTATGTAGTTTATATGTGGATCATCCTTTATCCACAATGCCCATCTTGTGTTACACCTCATATTCTGTTATATGTGTGCTGGATTTGGCTAGGATAGAGTTAATTTTCTGCATAGTAGCTGATATGGGGCTATGTTTTTATTTGTGCTGAAGACAGTATTGATAATACAAGGATGGTTTAGGTATTGTGGGCAGCATTTACACAGAGTCAAGGCCTTTTCTCCTTCTCTCACCACCAGTGAGTAGGCTGAAGGTGCGTAAGAATTTGGGAGGGTACACAGCCAGGGCAGCTGACCCCAACTGACTAAAGGAATATACCATACCATATGATGTCATGCTCAGCGTATAAATCTGGTGGAAGAGGGAAGGCGGAAATGTTCAGAGTTATGACATTTTGTCTTCTCAAGTGCCTGTCATGTGTGATGGACCCTGGCTTTCCAGGAGATGGCTGAACATCTTCCTGCTGATGGGAAGTAGTGAATTAATTCCTTGTTTGGTTTGCTTATATATATGCACAGCTTATTCTCTTCTTATTAAACCATCTTTATCTCAACCCACAAGGTTTGTCATTTTTACCCTTATGTTTCTCTGCCTCATCCCACCCAGGGGGAGTGAGGGAGTTGCTCTGTGGGGCTTAGTTGCCAGCTGGGGTTAAACCACAACAATGTGGAAGGCAGTCTTTTTCCAAAGGATAGCTAAAATGAAGATGTATCTCAGAGATTGAAGCTGCCTGCTGCTGTGCCTGCTGTCACTGCCCCTGTCACCAACATAAATGCTATCTATTGGAGCAACAGTGGGGGAGACAGAGGTGGTGACAAAAGCAATAGTGTCAGGAAAAGAAACAGCAGTAGTGCCACAGATCCAGTTGCCATAATTTACCTATATGGGAAAAGCAGAGGTCATGCACTGTTGTATTTTAAAGTCTGGAAAATAAGGCATTGCTTATATTTTAGTGTCTGATCTGAGGAATGTTTAGTGCATGTTCCACTTCCTACACTTCAAGTAGAAACTGACTTCAGGAAGACTGTTCATAGAGCATTAAGTTAAAAAAACAATGTGTGTGTACATACTCCTTTCCTTATGCACATGAAAAACCTTTCTTAAACACAAACCTGATCTGATCGGTTATCTTGCATGTTCAGTGAACACCCTGCATTTTTAGTGAAGTGAGGACAATTTATTTTTCAATTTTTAGGGGGAAAAAAAAAAGAAAGAGCAACAGATCTATGTCATAATGCTGTAATAACCTTTTAGATATGCAAATCAAAAAGTATCACCTGGTGCTTAGGGGTTCAAAGTACATTTGTGAATGCAATTAGCTCAGTTTCTCATATTTTGATGTTGAACTGTTCAGTTATAACTTTAGTTTAACTGTAGAGCTAAATTTGAAAGAGAACTGGGATAACTTCTTTTTCTTTTTGTTTCTTTTTTTTTTTACACAGAATCAAATAAACTAGACAACTTAATTTCATAAAAAAATTCTGTACTCTGCTAAGAGCTGATGAGGAATCTAAGAATAGAAATCTAGATTGAAGACTGCTGCATAACAGTACAGTTATAACATTATTGACTTGTATAACAGTTAATTTCAATATTGAAAGTATGCTCATGAGCTCACTGAAAAAGTTTCGAAGTTCATTCATTTTTATAGTCCATACTTGGAACTGTCCTGTATTTCAGGCTAACCATAATGGAACTGGATTCTTAAACTGTGCTGGATTCAAAATGTCCAAGTTCCGTTTCCAGATCTCTTATGAAGATCTTCATTTGCTTTCAGCAAGTCTGGACCTCAATTTTTTTGTCATAAAAATTTAACATAATGTTTTTTCCAGTCCTTTGAAATACGGTAAAAGATTTGTTTTATGTGCATTTAAAGCCCAGAAGGCCAACCACATCCTGGGCTGCATCAAAAGAATCATGGCCATCAGATTGAGAGAGGTGATTCTGCCGCTCTGCTCTGCTCTGGTGAGACCTCATCTGGAGTACTGTGGCCAGCTCTGGAGCCCTCAACACAAGAAGGACATGGGCCTGATGTAGCTGGTCCAGAGGAGGGACACAAAAATGATCATAGTTGCTGGAGCACCTTTACTAGGAAGACAAGCTGAGAGATTTGGGGTTGTTCAGCCTGGAGAAGAGAAGGCTACGGGGAGACCCTATAGTGGCCTTCCATTACCCAAAGGGGGCCTACAAGAAAGCTGGAGAGCGACTGTTTACAAGGGCATATAGCAATAGGACAAGGGGCAATGGTTTAAAACTAGAGAAGAGTAGATTTATATTGGACATTAGGAAGAAGTTCTTTACTATGGAGGTGGTGGAACACTGGAACAGGTTGCCCAGGAGGTGTTGGAGCCACCATCCCTGAAGACATTCAAGGTCAGGCTTTATGGGGCTCTCAGCAACCTGATGTAGTTGAGGATGTCCCTGCTCACTGCTGGGAGGTTGGACTAGATGACCTTTAAAAGTCTCTTCCAACTCAATGCATTCTGTGATTGTATGATTCTGTGATTCTATGCTGCGTGATGCCTAACACAATGGATTCCCAATCTGCTTTTAGTATCTCTTGCCTCTGTTACAAAATAGAGAAATTACCTCAGGACTAGGTTTAGGGTTGTCCAGCATTGGTTGAACAGTTCCTCGAGTCACCCTGGAGGAGACTGATTCCCTTCCTGCTTAGCTACCTGTTGTACCTTCCACAAATCCTGCAGGTTATGAAGCCAACAGCAGCAGCTCCTTTTTGGAGTCTCCTGTTCCTGCTCACACTGCAAATGGGTGAAAATAGTCAGTGAAAAAGTGCAAGGAGGGCACTTGGACATTTTGAATCCTGCATAGTTTAAGAATTACACTTAAAATAAGCAAGATCGGCTCACTTAGTAAAGATGTAACAGACTATACCATGTGTGAAGCTACTCATATTTAGACTATACAGTAAAAGAATAGTTTATGTTCATAACTGTAGTCAACATATAATTTACTTCCTGCTTATTCATCCCAGGTCATGTTAATTAAAAATCACTTTTCTCCGTAGAAGTAACAGCTCGTGGTAATCTACCATAATGTTCCTCTATTACTTTAAAAATTTAGACAAAATAACTGGTCATCACTTCAGTCATGAAGATTGGCCTCTAGCATTGCCAAGTGGATAATCATGGAGTATGTTTTGTATTAATCCTACTGTTTCCCCAACTACGTAGGGAAAACTTATGAGCTTATGAGAACAATTGGTTAGTCATTTCAGAAAAGATCTAAGAGTGTACAGCAGCAATAGCAAATCTTACCACCTTATTCTCTATAGCAGGACCAAGTAAATCAAAATCTTGGAAAATCAGATACACATATTATTAGTATCATGACTAGTATTAATTTGTGTGTGATCCATAATACCTGCAAACCATATAGTATTTAGAGCTACCGATCCCTTCAATTCATATCTCCCTGAAAATATTTTTCACAACTTCCTGAAACTCACTGAGAAGACCAACAAACAAACAAATAAATTTACATTTAGGATATTAAAGGAATTCTCCTGAGATTCTTCTCCTTATCCTACTCATTGGTATTTCCCAGTTCCCTCTTGATGTCATCTTATATAGTGCTATATATATATTGACATTCATGCCATTTTTTTAATTTTTATCAGGAAATCTCCAAAAAGTAAACTCCTGTTACATGACAACTTGAAGGTCTCCTCATGACTTCGAATGTTATTTTACTTGACCTTTATTTAAAGATTCATCAGTTGTTAGGAAGAATCTTTGTAAGTCCTTTGAGTGAAAGCTTTTATAATGTTCGTTATATTTATATTCCTTAACATCAGGCTATAAAATACAAGCTTGTGAAAGCCTATAATTTACTATGAGATAACAAGTATTCATGTCTTTTATTCTTGTATTTACTTTGAAAGCCATAAATCAAACCTACCACAAGATGAAGCAGCAGCTTATTTTAAGGTGGATATAGGAGAATTAACACTGAAGACTATAAATTTTAAATATATTTACAGGACTGGGTTTTGGGTGTGGGTTTTTTTTTTGTTTGTTTGTTTTTTTGGTTGGTTGGTTGGTTTTGTTTTGTTTTGGTTTTTTGTTTTTTTCGAGAACAAATTCAAATGCAGTAATTCAGGGCAGACGTGAATGACAAATGCATATCCAGACTTGTGGTTCTAAAATTAATATATAATACCTACTAATATATAATATATGGCAAATTTATAAACATAATTTCTTCAAAGTCACACATATTAGAGTGATGTCCCTGTGAAGATTTTTTTTACCATTATGTGCAACAGTGTCTGAGTTGTATTTTTCCTTGCTGTCACAGAACATGTTGCTCAATCCATTTTAACCTTCTGAGATACTCTTAAAACTGAAATCAGTAACTGGTTGAACAGACCCAAGTCCTTCAGTGCAGTATGTTCAAATCTGAGTTATTCAAACAGGCCCCTAAACTTTGTGTATGTACACAAAATATAGTTTAAAGAAATTCTGCAGGCTCATTGATCTCTATTCAAATTAATGATTACTCACACTCTGGAAATCTTACATAATTTTTACTAATATTGCTTTATAATAATGTAGCTGAAGCCTTGAACAATTTTTGTTAATGTGACAGACATGCTCTTTGTGGTAATAGGATTTCAAGAAAGCTTTCCTGTAAGATAAGCAGGTATACTCATTTTTATTTCTGGGTTGACTGCAGTTAATATAGCAATGACAACAGGCACAGATGGCGTTTTACCACACTTTCAGATATTTTAAAATTACTTCACACTATCTTTCACAGTCCATTGCCAGGTATTTACCAATATACTTGGTCTACATTGCAGATCAAACTAGGTTGCTTTTTTACTTTCTTGCTGTTAGTCTACTATTAAGTTTCTACATTAGGCCAGTTTCTCTGGTGCAAGTTTCTAATTTATGCATACAAAGCAAAATTTTGCTCATCTTTGCTCTTCTTGGTAGTAGCAGAAAACATTGCAGATGTACTATCCATCAAAAATCCCACATATAGCCTTTAAAACATCTGAGGGAAAAAAAAATTCATCAGATATATAGCTATGGACATTCAGTAAAGTGGAATTTCAAAAATACATTAAAAAAAAAAGACTGTCTTAAATTGTATATTTTCTGTAAACACATCTCTAGTAGTACTACAGAGTAAATAGCTAGTAGTACTACAGAGAACACATCAGCATTGTCTGGTAAGAAAGGTGGGAGATAAAGCAAGCAAAGGCAGGAAAAGAGAAGGAAAAAAACTATTTCCAGAAAATCCTTATAACTATTATATTTAGATTTCTCCTTCTAGTTTGTAATGCAATAAATACCACAAAAGAATCTACTGTCTCACATATCTATATGTTGAACACAGCAGTGTAAGTTTTTCATCTTCACAAGTATTACTTTGTATGACAAAAGTGATAATTTAGCAATTTCTTGAGTTAAAAGGTAAGGTATATAAGAAGAATGTAGCTGAAAATTTAAACACCAGACTTTTTAGAATATATTTCCACTTCTCAGACTCATATGTAGGATGTTGCATATAGACAATGACTGTCTTTGGAGAAATAGATACAAGAAGTGCAAAATGTGCTTCCCTAGTCTGCTCTGTCATGCCCAAGTACATTTAGAGATAACATGTAATGGATAGTCTGTGTCTGCAGAAAAGGACAGGTATAGGAGATGCAGTTAATAAGAAAAAGCCTGAACATTTTTCTCTACAGAACAGCATAAGAGTGACAGCTAAAACAATTCCTAAACCAATTAATTTCTCCTGATGTGATATTTCCTACTTTGTGCAGGAAATGCTAGTAAGAACAAATGACTCAAATTCAGTCTAGAAATTCAAGGCTGGCTTAAATGAAGCTTATTGCTTACATATGCAGAGACTGGCTGTTCAATAATTGGTTAAACTTCATATGGATGCAGTTCAATTTTACACTTGAAAAGAATGAGGAAATAAATTGATCTTTTAACATTATTTGACAAACAGTTCTTTTAGTTCATGTTAATTAGAAAGAGAAGTTTTCTTCAGAATAAATGATGGGCTTTATTTTTTTCCACTTTTCTTGCATTGCACAGTAGTATAAAAATAGTGTCTTTCAATGCTATGTGTATGTAATCTTTAAAAAGGCAATAGCCATATCTAATACTTTGTGCTGGAGGACTTAGAAATGCAGAATGACAACTTATTGACTAAGAAGGAAAAATCGGGACATGGCTAACTTAATTTCATAGATTCTCTCAGATTTTTAGATGTATGGCTTTTTGTTGCACTTAATGGAAATGTCTAGTGCTCGAAAATCATCATGGTACCATTTATTACAGCCCTGACTGTTTTTCTCAGAATGCTTGTACTTAGAGAAAATTACATTTGTTGGATACTTCCACATTAAGCTTTGAATGAATTTTATGTTTTAACATACAGTAGTCCAGAATGGATGTTCCAAGCATCTTCTGTAAGGTACTTGAAGCTCCCAACTGCCATTTAATGTAATAGCAGTTTAGGGTTTCCAGCACCTTTCAAGATCAGAATTTGTATTTTCATAGACACTTGTAATGCTTAAACAGTTGTTAATGATAAAATATCACCTACAGTATATCTAGCCTTGAGAGCATTTCATTGCCTATACTGAAAACAGTACTGCAGCAGAAATCAACAAATATCTGAACTCTTCTTTGAAGTGTTTCTTTTCTTAGTAGTAAGAGTACTAGCTCCTGAAGAACTTAGTTACCAATTCTGACAAAATCTGTGAATTGTTAAATCAGTGATAGTGTTTCTTAAGGTTAGAGTTTTGAGAAAAAGGACATATAAGCACCATGAAAATGTACTATTCACCATTTAGGTTGTGGAAACATTTTAATTCCCATATTTAAAGTGAATTCAGGGAATAAGAACAAATGCTTCTTTTTTTCTAAATTATGCCATAGCAGACAGTTCAGTAGCTTGAATTGCAGGTCTTCCATTTTCATCTGAGCTTTTATCTGTAAAGGCTTGGAAGTGTTTCAATTGTTCAAACCCATCACAATTGGCCCTTCTAAATTAAATTTGAGTATATCTTGTTTTACAGTCAGTTGCTTCCTGGTTTGTTTTTTTGTTGTTGTTGTTTGGGTTTTTTAGGTGTGTGGTGGTGTTTTTTGTTTGGTTGGTTTGGTTTGGTTTTTGTTTGTTTGTTTTGTTTTTTGTTTGTTTTGTTTTTTGTTTGTTTGCCTTTTTGTTTCTTTTTGTTGTTGTTGTGGGGTTTTTTTTGTTTTGGTTGGTTGGTTTGGATTGTTTAACATTTCTGCAGTACTACTCAGGTGAATGAAAAAGACAGTAAATTAATGTACAGATAAAATTCTTGCACAGA
>JANHGN010018860.1:29604-41866 GCA_024605025.1 Megaceryle maxima | reverse complement strand
GCTAAAATAGATATCACCGCAACCAACAAAAAAAAGAAAAAAAAAAAAAAAAACAAAACCACTACAGTCTTTATTATATAAAAAAAGAAGTATGAAAACAAGGGGGTTTTCCCCAATGGGTAAATGGATGTATCAAAGGAAAAGAGCCTCAGAAAATACAGACACAGGGCTGCAAATATAAGACTGACAGAAGAGTCAGGACTCCTTAGGAACACACTTTCAGGAAGAAAGTGGAAAGATCTGGGTAGATATCACCATTTTTTCCTACCTCAAAAGCAGCATGGATTAACTAAGCCAATAAAAATGACCTGGAAATCTATACTGGAGAGCTTTGGCCTTGATTTTGATCTTGAAATAACCTGGCCCAAGCTCAAGAATCATTTTTAATGTTTATTTTTAGAATGCATTACCTTCAAACACCCAGACCTGCCCTTTAAATAGTTTGACACGTTAGCTACCTTTTCCATGAGGCTGAAAACACAATCTGTGAACTCACATTTATCAAGAGAGACTTGTCCATCATTACTATCTCAGTAAGTACTTTTCCAAGGAAAGCAGTGTTCATTTTGCAGCAGATGCAGGCTTTCCCACCACCTACCACCAGGAAATGCATCATGTCGATATCCAGACATGCCAAAGCCAGCCTGCTCTTTCCACTGCTACACCAAAGTTCTGGCCTTGAGTGGACAAAGCCTACTTTAGCTATTAACTCCTATTCTCACTGACATGAGCCAACCTGGTGCAAGAACTCACTCAGAACAGTATTTTCTCACAACTGCCAATCTTGGTCCACCTGGCTACTCAGGTTAGAAGCAAAGGACTTGTTGCAAGCCAGACAGAAATATGTGCAGCAACTTTCTGCATGTTTTTATTTTATTTGAAGAGGTCTGTGCACTCTCAGACAGGTTTGGGAACATGCACAGCTGCCATGCGGTGCCCCATGCAGGTCATGCACCTGCACCACCACTAACTAGGACCCGAAAACAAGGGAAATTGCTGGTGTTCCCTAAAACAAGAGAGTCATCTTGGCAGAGGTCTGCATGAATGCACTCAAGCCAATATGAGGACATTCTATCTTCCTGTCTTCTCACGAGCTTTCTAAACAGCATAAAGCCATTGAACACTGCATGTGGGACTGGGAGGGATGGTGGGAGAGTCTGTTCTCTAACACAGCGTAATAGAGCACTGTATATAGCCCCACTTGCGGGACACCAGGAGATGGGAGACCTTGTGATCCTCAACTGCCTTAACATCACCACTTCCTGCCACCCTCCTCCCCTGTGCGGCCACCCAAAAAGAGACCTCTTTGAAACTGTCTTCTAAATCCACTCCCCCCAAGCACCCCCATGGACTCACACAACCCAGAAGCCTTCGTTAGTTTATTGTATGTTATTTTAAGTGGTTCAGTTGCATTAATGAAGTCCTGTTCATTAGGATGCCCTAAAGCATATTAGGCAATAATACCTAAAGATCACTGATTTGCACATATAAAGGGGACAGAAATAACTCCGAAGAATGTGAACTCTCCAGAGACCATGTGATAAGCCTTCCAGTGAAAGTGATGTCTTTTAAAAACAGTGACACAGGAATCACCAGATAGGATCAAAACCAACACTCTTGTTCAGCATCCGGTCTCCAACTTCAGACATTTTGGAGAGCAGACCTATGTAGCTGGCAGGCTTGAGAATGTTCCCACCAGCACCCAGCACTGACATGAACAAAGACTTACTGCATTCTCCAGCTTAATTAAATCAACAGTTTAAGCTAATTCCTCAGCTGTGACTGGTAGCAGCTGAGAGGCTGACACAATTCCCCTTCTGCCACCCATAGCAAGTGTGGTAGCCTCCAGAAAGCAGAGCAGACAGCTGACAGAGATGACAAAATCTACCACAGGGGTTGCATCACTGAGAGACACCTGCCACAATCCCTAAAGGTCCATTTAACCACAAGGTCACTGCTTAAACCAACCATGCAATTCCACACAGACATACAATATGTATTTTTTAATCTCAGTTTTCTTCTTGTGTTTTTGTCTCAGACCTATTCCAAACCTCACCAGGGTATAACTTAATGTCTGGCAGTGGATGAGAGTGGATTCACCCAGATGAATCAAAGAGAAGACAGCTCAGGAATTTGCTATCCACCTCCATCCACTTCACTCCTTCTACAAGAGAGCACAGACAAACCCAAGAGCAACCCATTTCAGGTGACTTTAGCACCAGGTTACAAGGCATGACAATGCTTGAGATGCCTCACATGGTGATCTCCATTCCTATGTGTCCCCAGACAAGCTCCAGAAGTGGTGTGGGTTTACAAGTGCTTCAGCCACCTCAGATGAACCTTCTGCAAGTCAAAACCTTGTGTATTATGACACTGTGGTTATGTGGCATCATGACCTCAACTCCCCAGTTTGGTAGTGTAGGTACTGGCTCTACAGTGGTCAATTCCAGTGATTGTCTTGTACCAATAAACCTTCAAAAAGGCAGAGCCTCTGGGAAGCTGTTAGCATGAGCAGGTTCTGTGCTCCACCAAACATGGGTACATCATGCTTCAAGAAGTCACCAAGGCAAGGCACCAGGTCTTGAAAATGGTCCTTTCTGCTGCCAAGACTCAGAAATAAGAAAAGCTGGATGATGAACTGAGGTGAAAACCAAACCAAATGTCCACCACATCACATCATGGGTCATTTATTGTTTCAAACAGCTGTAGCAAAAATTCTGCTTTTGTTTTTGCTGGCTTTTCTCTTTTTCCCCTCTTTTCTTCCACACAAATGAAATGAAGCATGGAAAGCAAGGGTCCTGTCAGCATCTGTCCTACACCAACTGTTCATTCCCAAGGGCCAGCCAGGGAGATGGACCTCAAATTACAAATCAGCACAACTACAACCGGGCAGATAAAGCTCTCCCAGAGATAAACCCCTTATTTATAGCAGAGTACACATCTACTTCAAACGGCACTGCTGCAAAAAGCATCTTTGTCCATCCACAGCAGGAGCCTGTCCTGACTTTACCGCGTGAGTAGCTGGAGTTGAAATAAACCCACTGTGCAGAGGAGGACCTTTTGAAATCCAAGTGAACCATGGCACTGCCTAAAAGCTTTAGTGTTTCACTTCAGCTCCTGTGACCCCCCATTTAAAAAGATGAGAATGGTTTCAACAAAGAACTAAAGCACCCAAAGTTTGCAGAAAATTGGACATAGAAATGTCATCCTAGCAGTAGAAAGTCTCCGATGAACAAAACCATTACAGAATTACAACTGTATCATCTTAGTCATAACTGCAACAGTTACAAGCAAAAATAAGTATGCCATTATATTACATGTACTTTTTATACCGCATATTGCCAAACAATCCTGGTAAAAAAAGACCCAATCATGAAAAATAGTTTCCTTTGTTGCTCCTTTTAAGTACTGTGGTTTTTCAGAGAGATGTCAAGCTTGGTGTTGATGCCAAAGTTGGGTGAAGGTCAGTTTTAGTTAAGGCTGGTCCCACTAAAAGTTTCACCCCTCTCTTCAGGTGAGTGCAGGAGAGCTGTGGACATTAGTGCAGCAGGGCTTCAAAGGCAAGACGACTCTGAAGAATGCTGGAGACCAAAGCAATTCTGGCAGATCTCACAAAGATGTAAAGCTACACTAGTAACAGCAGGTTATGCTGTCTCCGAGATGCTGTGTTCCACCTGGGAGCTTACATTCAAGAACGATGCATTTGAACAGAGCTCAGTAGAGGATCAAGCTGCTAGGTCCAGGAGGGGAATGACAAGTTCCTCTTAGACAAGAGGATGGAGCAAGCTGCCTGTGTTGGACCTGCATGGCTCAGAGGGTATGACATGGCTGGCTGCTTCATGGAAGGAGCGATTTATGCTAAAGGACAACCAAGTGAGTATCAACTGACTATGAACAGCTTCAGGCTGCAGCCAGGTCTCCAGCCATGCCCAGCTCTGGATGACTTCCAGCAGGCAGCCCAATTAGTCTTAAAATACAGCTTGATAAATTTATTAAGGAGATTATACCCCTTGGCTTCTCATGAGGGTAAAGAGGAGACCTCTGCATTTCCTGCAGCATTACGCACTCCTGTGTTCCTCCTTTCAATAGCAGCATTTCTTAATTGGCTGCTGCTTATCCTCTACCACCTAGATGCAACAACTCTGAAAACCTTCTCTAATGGGAACCCATTCTGGACATGAAACGGGAGTCTCTGGAAACCCAGGGATTTAAAAGCTTACTGCAGAGAAAAGAAGTATCATTTTCCCCATTTTAAAAGTGCAGCAACAAACACAGGAGGAATCTGCTTCCACACCACAGGGAATCACTTCAGCATTGTGCTACGTATCACCAACACGACTATAAACCAAGCCCAAACTACCAGCAAGGATAAAACCACACCACAACAGGGTGCGACTCCTCCAAGGACAATTCACAAAGGTTTCAACCGAGTGTTGTCTGACTTTTGTTACCCTTGGCCAGTGCTTAAATGACAAGCAAGGCTCCACCACCCTTGTCTACCACTAAAAGCTCTTCCTATGCATGTTACAATAAATACCATATAATCTTTTCTACCTGACTACGTTTTAAGAGTGGGGCTGTCACTATCACCTTCCAGTGTGTCTCAATCTCACTGCCCAACAGTCCCTCTGCTACAGCACTCTGGTTTCTTATCCTCCAAATATTTCCATTACTTTTTTGGGATGTCTTTGGAGATTACCACTCAGTGTGCTTCTAAGCCATTTGTTTTCAAAGGCACTCGGATACTTTGCCTATACCTTTGATAGGTTTCCAGATTTCAGACCTATATATTTAGATAAAAATTACTTTTAAGTTCAAAATTCATAGTTGAGTCTTTCAGCTGCACATTTTCAATTATCAAATCTCAGTTAAGTCAGTAAATGCAGCTGCTGCCTTGCCAATGTGTGACACCATTTCCTTCTGGACATCCCCAGTGGCTCTGATACAACTACAGGATACACAGATTAAATTCTTGTATTCCACTGCCTTCTAATGTAAAATTTGACCTGGGAGCTGTGAGGGTTTTCATGAGACTAGTGGGTTTGTACCAGCTAGGACAACCCCACCTACCTACGAGACTGGAAGGTCTCAACTTGCACATCTGCTGAGCAGCTCCATAGTCTCCAACAGTGCACAGTGAAGTTGAGACCTCAGGTCTCTCTTCAAACCCTCAACCATGTGAACGGGAAAGCCTGGTTGTAACAGCCATGGCTGCAGCACAGGCTTTACCTAAGCTGAAATACATCTCACTGACTCTGAGAACACAGGGAAAAACCTGAGCACAGTTCTGAAGCCTCAATAAAGCTTGGGGCAACCAGCTGGGGACAAATCTGAAGCCACCCCAGCACAATGAACAGCAGGATACATCCCCAAAGACACTCCAGCCACAGCTGCTCAGGAATAATCAGGAGTTTTGCTTTTAATCCCGGTAAAGGTAGCACCCAAACTTACTCTGGAATATAACAAGCCTGATTTTAGGCAGGGGTTGTCCCAGACACTGGTGGCTGGGTGCCAATCTCTTGAAGGATCTCCACCTTCAGCAAAACCTCATCTAGCATGAAGCCTCCCCACCCTTCAAGATAAGAAACTACAGCCACGGACAGCCCCAAGCTGCTGAGGATTACTTAACATTTGGACAACCATTTTCAAGCAAGGAGTCCCGTGAAAGCACAGGGAATTATGCAAATATAAGCAAAGAAGAAACCTCAACATCTTATACAAGTTTGCCCTCATTCTATCAAAGCCTCGCAGCAGTAACGCATTCCCCCTGCCAGTAAAGCTGCTGGGATCACGACACCTGCTTCAATGCACGTCTCTAGCCTCTTCCACATGCCACTTAGTTTCTCTGTTTTATTTAGATTCGGCATAAGGGGAGGGGATGTTCGCAAAGGGAATCCACTTCTCATTTCAGACCCCTAGCCAAGCTGATCTGGATGGATGTTTAACACATTACCACCCTCTCTGCCTGCTCATATGCCAGGGGTTGCTACCACCATCGCATCGCAGGTCACAGCACCTCAGCAGGCAAGGCTGGCCTAAGCGGGCTGGCTGAGACAGCAACTGAAGGCAGCACTCAGGCAGGCTGGGAGAGTGATCACACCTTAAGGTGCTGCATTTGAATGGAAAAAGGTCTGTCTGCATTCCAGGTCAGCAAAGCAAAGTAAGAGCACTTACTCCAACATCTGCATCAATATAGATAAAGTGGCTATTAAAAAATAAAAAATTAAATACCAAATCAGTGAAGATTTTGGATATAAGCAAATGCTTCAGTATTTAAAAACAACACAGATTTCACTTTACTATCCAAACACTTCCTTTCCCCCTTAAATCTCATACACACAAGGGAAGAAAAAAAAAATAATCCATATCGAGAGACTTGCAAATTCCCCATCCCCACACTCAAAGGCATATTAGCTCCTTTCTACAGACAAGAAACCAAGGCATCTCACATTTGCCTTGGCTTGATCTGTACTTAAGATGTGCCAGGAACCTGTAAAATGATGAAAAGAAAATTAAAATTCAGAATACACCCACAGCCCCAACCAGTGTAGTTATGCCAACAAAATGCAACTGATTTAGAAATAGCTCTGGAAAAAGACAGACACACACCAAAGTTTTGGTGGTTTTTTTTTGGGTTTTGATGTTTGTTTGTTTCTTCTGGGAGCTGGTTTCAGCTGCAAAAGAGCTGGATGCAGCAGCAGGAGAGTGGGTAACATCACCTGCTGTAGGCAACATCTGCATCACCCTAACATGCACTGCCCTCCCAAAATGCTGCCTCCTCTTTTCCTACAGGGGGGTAATAAAAGCCATCAGGGAACTGAAAAATAACCTTACACAAGGGGAATAAAAACCAAAGCAAACTATAAAATTCCTAATGTGGATCATCGCTCCATCTCAACAGTTTTAGGAATAGGAAAACCAAGGGGCAGTGAAACTCTGATCCAGCACCAGAACTCCAAGCTGCCACTCTTGGGCTGGGATGCTACCAGCTTTTCTCTGGGGAGTAGTGTCTGTCCTATCATCAATACCTTTAATAATGAAAAATTAGCAGCATTGTAAGGCAAAAGAACAGTCTCATATTCCAACAGAACTCTTTGCTCACTGAAGTTTAAATCACTCGCACCATTTTAATATGTCTGCTAGTACAGGTGAACTTCCATGCATTTAAGTTTTCAATTCTGCATGCTTTAAGCAAGCAAAGGAAATATTAACTAACATTTTCTAAATGCATAGCATCTAAACCAGCAGCTTATATTGGTAATATAATAATGTCATTTAGTTACTTCATGTAGGAAATTAATCTAATCAGAGTAACAAGATAGACAAAACTTGGCTCCCAAGGCCAAAGCTGCCCTTTCTAGGGTGACAAGCTTTGCCATCCACAACTTAACCCCCTACAACCACCACAGTCTCTTGGTCACATCTCTGGCGACATTCACTGCCTCTTATCGCTGCTCCCTCTACAAACAAGACCAGTCCTGGGGACCCAGTTTCATATTCCATCTCTGGCCCTATTGTGGTGCATGCAAAGTGCTTGGGGCAGGTATGTTTTATTAAATGAGTATTGATACTATGTACATCTTTTGGGGAGGGAAATTAATAAAAAGGAATTTAACAGAGCAGGAATCATGTTTCAGTCTGAATCTAAAAGCACAATGCGAGCTGACTGACAGAACAAAATGCCAAAAATTAGATGCCCTATAAAATTATACAGGTTTAAAGTTCCTGAGACTCTTATGCTCAGGTTGCTGTAGGCACATCTCCAGGCAGATGACAGCTAGCTTACTTCAGTGAATTTTTATCACCAAGCTGTGGGTGCTGGGTGGCTGTCACCATACTAAAACCCTTTTGTAAAACATTTTGAGATGCTCAAAGAGTGGGTGCTGGTTGCAAAAATGGGGGCACCCACTGCCCAGGGGTGGCAGAGCCACAGGGGCACACACAACTACTGGTGCGTGGTCCTTCCCCAGCACATCCCCTCTGCAGGGAAACCACCAGCAACCACCCTTCTGCCGCTGGCATTTGGGGGGTTCTGAGGGGGAGTAGTGCCCGGTCAGCAGGAAGGCAGTTTGCAGGGCTTGAGCTCAGCTGGGAGTTGGGGGACACACCATGCTTGGGTAAACTGTAGAGATGAGGAGGAGGGAGACAGGGCTGCATTCTTCATGGATGAAACAGCAGAGAAAGGGCTCTCACTGCTTCTCTGTGCATTAGTCAGAATGCACAAACATACACGCACCAAAAAAAACCAACAAAGCAAATCCGCTCTGTAGTATTAGGGATTATGACTCAGATATATTTCCACACACACCCCCTGCCGTGATTCATCTGGTGCAGCCTCATAGCGCAGATTCAGAGCAGCCTCACCGTTTTGGGCTCCCTCTGCCCAAAATTCCACTAAATAATCATCCTTCATAGTCAGCAGCAAAGAATTGAGGGGATTTTTTTCTGTCTCTGCAGGCCAAAGCGGGGGCTGCAGGGGGCAAGCGCTGACTGTCAGGACCATGTGCCCGTGCAGATGCTCAGCACCAGCAAAGCTGACACAGCCCCGTGGGAGCCTCGTGACCGGCCGCGTGCGCAGGCGCAGTCCAAAGCAGGAGATAAAGGGGGTGTCATCCACGGTGCAAGGGACAGCTGTCTGCAAAGTGCTTCCCTGGAGGCACAGAGGAAAACACCAGGAGGGGAGTGCAACTTCAGAGAGGTGGCAGTCATGTGCCGGTGACAGGAAGCATCCCACAGAGCAGTGGCAACTGGACCAGTGGGAAAGGACACAGTTTAGGTTAAAGTTTGCTGAAGAGGAATCCAGAAGTAGATGGTGGGGCTACATGAGGTTTCTAGCTAGGGAGACCATCATCTGCCTTGCTCTGCACCATCTACATCGCTGGTAATGAAGGGAATGAGACCTCCAGAAGCATCCTGTGCAACTGGCCACCCCACTCAACTTTTTTTAGAAGAAAAGGAGATGTAGCTACAGGACAGACTGCTGTAAAATAAGGAGAAAAACATTATTTTGCAGAGGATGGGGCTGGGGCAGCCCCATCCCACAGCTGGGAACCCCAGCACATAAGCAATCTAGGCTGGACTGAACCAAACAAAAAAGTCTCATGGCCCCTCTGATTTGGAATAATAATAGCAGCAGATAAATTCCACATTTCAAACAAGGCTAAGATACTAAACAGAGCCTCTGTAGAGAGATTACATGGAATAAGAGAAACAATAAATCCCTATGTTCTCGGACTTGAACTGTTTGGCAGCAAGAGCCAGGGAGTGGGACCTCCTTTCACGCAATACCACAACGGTGCCCTGTACAACCAAGTGCACTAGGGCTCAACAGTTTGGCCAAAGGATGAGGGCTGCAAAGCATGGACTACGGAAATATCTGACACACCTTCCTCCAGGTCCACTCACATCATCACTGTGTTCCCCACTGCCACGCATCTGTGATGTCCCTGCTCATGGTACCCCACTCTTCCCAGAAGGACCATGTAAGGACACTCAAGCAAGCCTGAGGTGCCAAGTGAGAAGCACCTCACTTTCTCCAGCATAAGAAGCTGGGCAAGCAGGGCAACAATAAGACAGGGTGAAGAAGTAGCAAATAAAAAAAAAAAACCCACACCCTGGAAACCATGCTTATGCTGCATGGAAAGTAAAAAAAAAAAAAAACAAAAAACAAAAAACCCAACAAAAGCAAAAACAAACAAACACCACCAAACACCTCTAATAATTTAAGGATCCAGTAAAACTAACTGGTGCAAAGGGAAATGACATGAAGAGGGAAACCTACCCTGTCACAATGAAATTGTCCGCTAACATTGCCTCTTTTTACTCCGCTGCAATATTGCATCTTATTGTGGGGAGACAAGTACACCTAACATCAGGGTTGTTCATGCTTCCACTTACCCTTGACAGTAAAATAAAGAACATTAAACCGAATAACATTTGCTAGAAAGAGCTCTCAAATGTACTTAAGAGTTTCTAAACCTTATTTCCTTACTCGAATTACCACATCCCTTACATAAGTGCTGGTGACAATGCAAGTCACCTGTCTGGAAGAAAAGACACCTCACCCTTACACAGCTATGGGTCACCTACACCAAGGGGAAGGTAGCAGAAGCTACTGACAGAGGATGAACACTGACTCCAAAAGGACAAAGCAAAAGCTGGGAAAAGACAGGTAGCAAATAATGAAAGGAGAGAAGGTATTAATGAGTGTGAATCACACATTTCCCCAGACATCCTTCCATTAATGATTAATATCATAATTCCCCTAAATAATGCAAGGAAAATTTGTTTAATGATTTAAAGGCATCATCAATAATAAATAGGTCAGCTCCAGATGCTAACCTCACCATTCCTCCCTGCTCAGGGACTCTTAATGAAACACTAAGATTGCTGTCACTTCTTAATTTTGGAAAGAAGCTTCAGTCTCAGTCAGGAGAATGAAGGAAGTACCAGAGACTGAGAAATGGAAATCCGAGTGGGTGCAGACCCTGAACAGTGTATCACCATTGCCGTGTGATAAAGCACCAATGAAAGTACAATCCTTGTTCACTCAGGTGAAGTGCGTAGAAGCAGAGGTATGCACTGAGATGGCCAGGGTCAGTTAAGGGGAGAGCCCTACCCACCTGCCAGGAGAAGGTTCCCCACCAAGGACTGCCAAGGATAAGGAAGGGGCTGTGCTGGAGGCAGAGAATCCATCACCTGCAACACAGGAGGCACAAGGGCAATGGGAGGGTACCCAACTGCCACACCAGCACTAAGACCAGCATCTGGACAAGAAGGAGAAGGTGAAAATGATGCATGCTGTCTTTCTATACAGGATTTCTCAGTAAAGAGCAAAAGGAGATTTAAGAGCTCTGACCTTCCTAGCTGCAATGCTGCCTGCAAAATGCACCATGCATCCAGGAGCATCCTCTACAGCACCAGAAAATCAGGACAGCTTTCCCAGCTCATCTTGACCTGGGCAACAACTCCTCAGAGCCACCAGCCATCTCATTAGCTCACGAGTCACACTCTCCTTGACGTACATGCTGTCTTGACATCATGCTGCGTCGTGATGAAATCACGATCCCAAGGACTGGTGCTGCCATGGCAATTGCAACCACTGAAAACAAAGGCAATGGATAAGCTGTGCAGGACCAGTGGGAAGAGCTACAGGCCTGTTTAGGGATGTCCTACTTGCAGTATGGGAGAAGGAAAAATAAAAAAAGAGGTCAAAACTCAAGATCATGCAGATATCATGTCTCCAAAATGCTGACACATATTCCAGAGAAGCATTTTCCATGCAAATACAGGAGGGATGCAGGAAGCAGGGGAATAAATCTGCATAAAACTGGCATAGTTTTGACTTTCAAAATAATTTTCTGGCATCCCTAAAATAAAGGTTAGCGATCACGGGCAGAAATATGGAAACCCAATTGTGCAAAGCAATCTCCAGCATACAGTATCTGAGAGCAAGGAAGCCCAACCCGCTTCCACTGCCAAATTTCTATTAGGGGTTGGGGTGGGACAAAAGGTTTGTGCCACCAACCCACGATTTGCATTGTTTCAATTTTTCTATTTTCCCTTGGAGTTGCTCTTCTGATTCAGAATCTGTACTATTTTAAGCAACTCTGCTAAAAAAAAAATAATTAAAAAAAAATATTTAATGCTTGTTTGAGCCACCCATAAAAATCTTTTCCACTGGAACAAAGATTTAAAGCTGTGACTCAAAATAAGTTTACAATGGGGGCTGATTATCAAGAGGACCAGAATATCCTCTCATTAGAAAAATGTCCACCAGACTTTCCTGAACTTTACATGGTGGTATTAACTTAAGGGCTTGTTTAACTACATTCAGGTGATACTGCCTGTCTTTGACACAGGCAAAAACATACATCTATTTTATAATATAGAAAAAAAGCAAGTATGTGTGTGAATGTGCGGTATGTGCATCCATACCTGCACATACATGTGTGAACACACACATCCTTCTGATTACTGTCAACAAAAGACATACAGGAAAGAGAAACATGAAATCACAAAAAACAAAAGGTAGAAAGGATCAAAGGATGCACTCCACCTGCTCGCCTCCAGTAAAACAAGCTTAATTTAAGACACTTTTTTTTTAATTATTATCATTTGTCTATTACAGTAGCAAGCATTATGGGGGAAAATCAGAGCCCTACTTGTACAAGTCCTATGCAAATACTTAAGGCAGTCTGGGAGCGATCTACAGTCTACTAAGCTTCACTTGAACTGATGTAAACCTATAGGAGTAGCCTAT
>JANHGN010018860.1:0-29504 GCA_024605025.1 Megaceryle maxima | reverse complement strand
ACTTTTTTTTTAATTATTATCATTTGTCTATTACAGTAGCAAGCATTATGGGGGAAAATCAGAGCCCTACTTGTACACTTAAGGCAGTCTGGGAGCGATCTACAGTCTACTAAGCTTCACTTGAACTGATGTAAACCTATAGGAGTAGCCTATAGTCAGTTCAGCTTTCATCTATTTTCTTTAAGATTTATTTCTTTTGGTACAATATTTATTTGCAAATCACCTATTTATAAAAAGGAAAGGATACACAAGTTGGACAGCAGCCCAGCCAGAGGCCCATCCACAGCCCACGTCTGGGGATGCCCATCCCAGAACCATCCTTAGGAAGCATTTCCCAAACTCTGCTCGGTTTTTTGGGGATGGATCAGCTCCAACAGCCCCTCACCCTAGGCCTGTCTGTGCACATCCCTGGGATGAGCTCTGACCCAAAGCCTCACACCAATGACAGCTGATGGCACCCGTGTACACTGGGTCACCTCCCAGCCCACCCTGCATGGGCAGCTTTGGCATCGCCACCTGCCTGCTGCCAGGGAGAAACCCTGCCCTTGCTGATGAAGCATGGAGGGGAAAGCATGCGTGAAATGCCCTGCTCCCTGTTAAGCAGCAAGACAGATTAGATTTTAAGGCAACGAGTCATCAGCTGTGAGCCTACAAACTTAGCTTCATACATGTCAGAGCAGCATCATATAATAGATATGTGTCTCAATCCTGCTGACCTGGATCTGAACCGAAACCCACGAAAGAGAAGTTTTGGAAGGCTTCCTAGCCCATTTTTTACATCCTAGAGCCAATAGCTAGTCAAAGTTTGGTCTCCTGGTAAGCAGAGAACATATCCAACAGCTGCATCCAAACTTTTCCAAAATAACTACCCTGGGGAGCAGAGCACAATGTAAAACTCTTATTTACAAGTTTTCTGGCTACTCTTTCATCAGCAGAATTTACTGGAAAAGCTCAAAAGGAATCATCATTTTACAAGCATGTTTTGCTCTGTGCAGTTCCTGCACCCAGTTTTACATGAAGAACATCAACAAGGTGACATGAGACGATTGCTTCCCAAGGCAGCTGCAGCTGCATTCCTCTTGCCATGTCAAAAACCCAGCTCTTAATTTATACACTGTGCAATAATTATTTTGCTAATCACAGGCTGCTCTGAACTTCTCAACCCAAATTATTATTATTAGAGCTGGCTCAGCTGCAAATGTGCCTGCTTTCCAAACACATAGTGCTGGGATGAAGTGGGGGGGTGTCGGGGGGGGTGGTGGTGTGTGTTTAATCCTTTACTGGATGAAGCATAAGGCAGTGAATAGCATTCTGGCATGTAATTTCTTCCAACAGGAAGAATAACATCTTTTACAAGATTTTCCATTTTGTCTTAACACAGAATCACCACAAAAATAAAAAAGTACTGGGAAAGGCAACTTAACACATACTATGGCCTTCTTTCAATTCACCAGCTATTTTTATCTCTCAGCTGCAGCACAGGAACATATTTTACTTAGAAAAACTCTTTAGCTGCTTGAAAGGGACACTCAAGTAGCAAAGGCCACACACTTAGATACTGGGGGGGGGAAGAAGAGAAAGAAGATTTATTTGTTTAGATGCTCTAAGCTAGATGAAATCTGCCACCTACAACTCATCACCAAGCCCTTCAGTGAGCAGGCATGACTTGGGCACAAGCCAACCTGAGCTTGAAGTGTTTTGGTAGGAAACTGCTCATATGATCTGGCTACTTTTTAGCCTTCTATTTCATTTTCACACACTTTTTTTTCTGACCAGGGCCAGAGACATGACGCTGGCCAAGAAAAACATGAGCATCTGCCCTGGTACAGCAAGGCCATCATACTTCAAGCCAAAAATGCAGGACCAGCAGCAGTGCAAGCCTCATCATCGAACGGGGGACAACCTGATTGGTGTGATTGGTGACAGCTCTGCACAAAATATGTCTGGCTTTTAAAAACAGTATGGCTTTTAAAAAGCTTTTCCAAGCTGCATGACAGGCTACTTCAGCTGCAGCCTGCTCCTTATCCTTCCCAAGGCAAGGTCTTCTGCATCCCCTAAGTGAACCAGTGTCATTCAGTGCAGTGTCCCATCCCAAAGCCTGCAGCTCCTAAAAAGTTCAGGTGCTACTGTTGAGTGTGGTGGACTGACAACACCAAACTTCTCAATAGATACATAGCCCATTCCTGAGCCAAACTAAACCAGAAAAAAAAAAAATCCCATTTGGGTGTCCTAGGGAAACAGGATCAGGCCTGAGTGAATTGAAAATAGCAAAGCACCCTAACAATTGGCACTAGGAAATATTTGGGTGCAAGGGTCACCAGCAAGATCAAGTTATGAACATGGCCTGAAATAGCCCCTCATCCCAGGGGGGCTAAGGGGACAGGGTGGATGGCAAAGGACATTTGCACCACTTGTGAAAGCAGTCTGCATTGCATAGGGAAGAAAAAAAAAAAAAAAAAAAAGGAAAAAAAATGAAGAGTCATCCTGAAGGAAACACGACACTGAGTGTTCACATTTCATTTAAGAGGCCTCACTTATTATCAGTGACACGAAAGGGAAGGTCTGGAGTTTGGTTTCTGTTTATTCACCTTGATGATATATATCCATTATAACTTTCTGCTCAGGCTACATCTTTTCAAGGAGGAAAAAGAAAAAAAAAAAAATCTTTCCATCTCTCTGAAGGAAAACCCCTCTGCAGGTCTGCTTGCCTAAACTGTGCTCAGCAAAGCTCACCCGACCTGACCTTCATGGAGCACAGGCTGGGCACGTTCAGGAATCGCCACCCATTGAAGAAACCAATGCCACAAACCGGGGCTGGGAAGCATCAGCTTCCAGCACTGGAAATGCAATGCTGAGTCCCAGGGTTTTGGGGGGGGGGGGGAAGTGCATTTGTGTGCAAAACACAGCTATGCAAGCAAAGCCACACAACCAAATGGCTTGCTGCAAAACTGATGCAGCCACAAGTAAAATGTCTGCTGTCAAGTGATATCGAGCTTGTTCCTTAGACTGCCAGTATCAAAGCATTTCCCAATTTCAGATCACTCCATTTCTATAATTGGAAGCAGTGGAAACACTCGGCTTTACTGTTCACAAGTCAACTCCTAAAGGACACTGCACTTCACAGTGCTTACTGCTTGCACAGAAGCTGGAAGCACTGTGCAGGACATGCCCCCAGCTCCATTTAAAATCCCCCTGAACCCAGCACTGCCTGTCAGCTCTCCCCAGTCAGAATCTCCTTACAGAGATGGGGATTGCTGAAATCGAGCCGACACTGACGTATGCACAAACCCACCCACCCGCCCATCCGCTCACACACCCAAAAGCCTCTGCCATTACAGCATGGCAACCTTCACTGGACCACCACAAACTGGGGCCACATCTCTCTGGAGGGCAGAAACAAGATTGAAAACAGGTGGAATAGCCCTGGGCTTGCAGAAAGACAGAAGACTACTAAAATTAGCAGCAGAAAGGTAAGAGCAGAAATGCAGAGCCTGGGCTTGGAGTGTAGACTGCAACCGCCAGGGAAGGAGCATCACCAAACCTGGGGTGCCGGGGAGAAGCACTACGGCCATTAATCCAAATTTTGTTCTTAACTGCAAGAGCTGAGAAACACCTACTTGACCACAGCAGCTGCAGTCTGGAGCAGGCAACAGAAGCCAAAACTATGAGGCTGAGACTCATTTTGAGAGAAGGGAAATGAGACCAGCTCCAACTCCCTTATTCCTTTTTTTCAATAAATAAGGGCACAGCTGTGGCCACTCCTTGGACCACCAGCTCTCCGGGTGTGCAGAAATGCTAACAGGGTGCTTGGCCAACCTGCTCCCCCCACCACAAGACAGAGAAGGAGACACAGCTTGAAGGAGAAACATATGGACAAGAAGGTAAATAATGAAAAGTCAGAATAGAAAATAAAGGTGAAAGAGGGTAAGAAAAAAGCAAACCAAAAACAAACAAACCAGAAATGTGCCTGTGAAAAACACCACAGGCTTAAAACTCAAACATGAAGTGGAACAGAAAAAGAGAAGCAGAGGGAAACTAGGAGGAGGAAGCAAAGTTAGAGCTAAACAGGCAATGATGCTTTCACATATATGTTTGCATATATATAAAACTGCATATAAAAGTTGCTTGGATATAGATACATATAGACAGACAAGTAGAAAAACTATGCCATGCTTTATCTACACTGCTCCAAGTAAAGCACAGAGTTCGCCACTGGCTCTGACAGGTCAGCACATACAATTTTCACCTGCATGGGGATGGTTTCTGTATACAGCTTGTACCAAGCTGGCTCCCACATTTACTGCTATTCAGAGCTAAAACAACTGTCCTGGCCTGAGCTAGAATAGAACTAATTCTGCTCAGTGATTTTACTTTTGAGCTCAGTCTCTTCTGACTGCACTTTCTGAAGTTACCAGCGTATTTTTTACAGTGTCTGCTTATAACAGTGATAACATTTGATGTTTACAGTTGCAACCAAGGAGCAGTGTACAGAAAGACTCTTGCTTATACTCAGCCCTATGGAGACCAAGGCCACTGCTGGATCTTGTGTACCAGGTTGGGGGTGCAGAAAGTAAAAGGCCACACGGGCAGAACAGGTGACCCCAAACTGACCAACAAGGTATTTCATTCCACAGATGTCACATTCGGTATAAAGCTGAGGGATCCAAGGAGGATCTATCCATTCTGCCCTTCAATCTCAACACGTGTGTTCCTGAATCCATTTCCAGAATCCAGCTCCTAAGTCTGATTCCCATCTGCCACCGACTCGAGTCCCAGACCTCCACAGTGCCTGCTCCACAGCATCAGTGGTGACAGTGACATAACTTCTATCAGGGGGCTTTGCTTTGATATTAGTTTTGTATATATTTCATTTTATTATTATTTTCATTGAAGATATTTTAGTTTTCATTTCCAAACCGTAAGTCTCTTTCCCTTATTCCCTTTCACTTCCCGTTTGGGAAGTGAGATGAGTTAACAGAGAGCATCTGTCCTTTGTCTAGTAACCAGCCCAGCCCTAACCCATGGCAACAACACAGAAGCCATGTAAGAAAATTCACACTACAACAAAACATTTATGGTTATCACATTTCCATCATGTGCACAGACAGCCACAGATTCCCAGGAGGAGTATCAGTACTATTAGTTACTGGCATTACATACAGCACCACCAAGAGACTAAGGCTCCAAACGTACCTGTGCTAGATGTTATAAATAAATAGAATAAAAAGGCCAGTATCCATCCCAGAAAACAAATTATGTAGGATAAAACCAAGATACAGATAGAAAATACAAACAAAGAAGGCAAGCTGACAAGAGTGGAGCAAAAGACATGCAAAAGGAAATACCTTCATCTCACCATACATGGCAATCCTGGATGGGCACATCTAATAATCTTGCTTTAGACAGGAAGCCAGGAAGGGGTCAACCAAAACAGAGAATGGGCAAAGACTCTCCCATTCCCTATTCTCCAAAATCCCACTTAAACCACTAATGGAGATAGTGTACAGATCCCCCATTAGTGAAACAACCAGTACTAAGTAGTAGCCCACATGAGAATCACCACATTCATCAAACCACACAGAGAACACCCCCTAACTAACATGGCCACAATGATCTTGACTTTATGATTCCTCTTCTGACTGCTGGTTTGTTTAAATTTCACACTTGGGGACATGCAAAACAGGTGGGGACCAAGAGTCATACAAAGATTAACTTGGAATCTATGAACCCTATCCACAAGGTGATAAAAGGAAACAACGTAATTAAAAATAAATAAATAAATAAATAAATAACATTTAACACATCCACTACATAAACCAGCTTGCTTTGACCTGTTAATATGACATGGTGTTACAAACCAGTCTCGTGTCTGCAGAAAACTCCTGGCAAACAACACTACTTTAAAAAAGGTGAAGAGAGGAAAAGGAGGGCAGAGTTCACAATGTCTGGGCATGTACCTCAATCTTACTATTTCCTAACTTCTGGAAAGTCTCAAATCACTGCAGGTAACTGGAACTACAGTCAAATGTATTCTCCTCAATGCTCAGTTTAACCACTGCAGTCTTCATCAGATTATCTTTTGGGTACTGTATTAAGTGATGATCTAACATCTGACATGTTATTTCTCCACTTCTTGGTTGAAGGAAAGAGAAGTGTCTCGTTTTGCCCGTGTCTCCTTTAATTGTCCTGAAACATTATACAAAACATTGCTATATATTTAGAAATGGGACCTTCAGTTGAACATACCTTGTACTTGGAGCAGAATATGATGAGGTTTGTGGTGGTCCTTATGTCCTGGGGTTGCCCAGTCCCTGTGAAACTGGACCCTCAGGGAACAGAGTTTCATTTCCTTGCAGAAAGCTCCTGTGGTCTTTGGCACAAGGCTTTAAGACATCTTTCTGCTACCTGAGGCAAGACAAGGAGCACCCTAAAAAAAGAACAGAAGACCTCAAAACTTTATCTGCATTTCCAACAGAAACCAGCATAGAAAGACATCACAAGCTGCCTACATAGCAGTAGAGATGGGCAACTTTTTAGACTGGTTGGAGCTTCCTTCACTTGCAGGCTCCCTACACAGATGTCATTGCTGTTGTCAAGCCAAGACACAATGAATGTCAATGCCAAGACCAGGACTTTTCCCAGGAGGATGGGGCTGCACTTTCTAATCAGACAAAGATGACAAACACTAGACAAAGAGCTAGAGGAGACCTTATCACCAGAAGAAATTCAAGAGCACTCCTAACCCACCAAACCAACTGACCAGCTTTGGACAAGTACCATCAGACAACAGAGACAGCATGGCAGCAGCAGACACTTCAACTCCTTCATGCTCTTTTGCATTGCTGAAGCTTGGAGAATGGTTCGCCACCAATAAGCTAATAATGTCCAAGAATTCAGCTCCCTAGCAGCACCTAGGTGCAAGAAGGTTAAACAGAGCTATAGATCATCTTCATGCCGTGGTCACCTGAGCCTAGGCTGCCCAGCCAAGTCATCTACTGCAAGGCAGCATGGGGCTCCAAGTGTGAAAACCTGTGGGAGGAGGCAATCTCATAGCTTCTCCTGTGGTACCAGCCACTCCAGAGGGCTTAGACATGACTTCAAGCTCCTTCTTCTGGAGTCATCAAGGCCTGCCACTGTGGAGGGAGGTCAGCAGGCACTGTGGATACTCCTGCTCTGCTGGCCAAGCCTCCAGTGAAACCACAGCTGTATGATCTCAGCCTTTACACTTGACAAGTTCTAATGGGTATCAAAATCTCTTAATATCTTCAAATGAAATATTAATGTTACAAGCAGTATTGCATGGGTCTGCAGGCTTTGTCACACCTCAAGGAGGCCTTAAACAGATTTAGTTCAGACTTCAAGACTTTCAAGAAAGCATGGCTCCCAGGATCCCATATGCCAGCCCTGTCACAGATAATATCCTGTATCTTCATAAGATTTAACTCTTTCTGCTGTCACAGTGGAAACAACAGCATTTTTACCTGCTCAGAATCCACGTTTTCTAAGCAGAACAAGATACTGGTGTTTGTATGAATATTAGCACTCCTAATATTATTAGAAAGAGGCAAAATGAATTAGCAAAACCAAATGTAAGCTCTCCCACTCGTGGTGGATCAGCACAAGTGACTGCAGGTTGTTTAATCCCTCCTATACAGTCTGGCTCCATGAAGTGATGTTAGCAGTTAATCAACAGAAGGATGCACAGAACTGAAATCCTACTTACTGTAATTTGTCTCACTAAAGTACCCAAGAAAAGTACTCAGTGAAAGTTACTAAAAGCATTCTGCAAAATAAAGTATTTCCTATAAGTCTCTTAGGTAATCAATATTTGTAAGGAAGACAGGGACACCAGGTACCAACACTGGTGTCCAGGCTATACCACCAGGCAATATAATGTTATGCTTTATGCTAATGAACATCTTGCACTCTGGACAAGCTACAGCCTGTCTCAAAGATAGTTATACCCAAGCCACCAGCTAGTCACCTGTAAATTGCACTCGACACACTTCTCTTAAAATTAGAATTATAACATTATTGCAAACTTCCCTTCCCTATTTCCTCCTCCATATGAGGAATGGCCACTGACAGTGCTCACATTTACCTGCCACACTAAGCTAGGAGCTAAGGAAGGTCTTATTTCCAGACTTTCAACACTTTCACTTACAACATACAGCTACTTAGTGAGAGGTTTTCAAAAGCTTTTTTCCTGTCTAGTGGTGTTGCTTGCAGACACCAGACCTCCACCTCAAAGACAGCAGCCTGTGGAAGTCACCGCTGACATTTCTGACCATGTCAAGCAGAATTACCAAACCTAAACCATTTCTGTGAAGCTATGTGGGTCCACCTGACATCAAGGCTCTACTGTCCTATGCTGTGAACAGCTGTACAGAAGGGGTATCTGCCCTAATCTGTTTGCAGATGAAAGAGATAGGTAGAATAGTGGGAATGAGAAGAAATGGCTTGGCCAGGGCAGAGCCCCTAGATCCTACCCATAGCTGAGCAGTGGGAATTCCTCTCCAAGACACTTGTAAAAAGCAGCATCAGTGAGTCTTAATATTAACTACCCCAGGATAAAGAAAACATTTCATGAACTTTTTCACTGCTTCAGCTTCTTGGACTGAAAAGAACAGCATCTTACTTCCCCTCTGAACCTCCTCATCTTAAATCATGTCAATTTACTCATCTTGTTCATTCATAGAAGCTGGGCCTCCTTCCACCTCGTTACACACCAACTTGAATTTCAGCATTTCAATTTTTCGCCAGTTACCACAGAAACAGAGAAGTGCTGGTGGGAAGAACCCTCTGGGATCTGCAGTCTAACCCCCCAGCTCATAAACAAGGGTTATTATTTTCCTCTGTAACATCAAACACGCACACCTTTTTGTTTGTTTGTTTGTTTTGTTAGCATTTTTATATAATCTAATTGCAGCCTTTTTAATGCTTAAGAAAAAAAAGTAAAGCTTTGCCCACCCCCGAAAGCAAATTGAGAAGAACAAAGACAGATGAGAGATACCTGTAAATCAGATGATCCAGCAGTTCACATCACAAACATGAGAGTCTCAAGACCTTGAGCACCATCTCAATTGCCTGTGCCACAGCATGAAAGTCTTGGCCTTTGCTACACCACCATGATCATTTCTGAGACAGTGTATTTCAGACTTTCCTACTCTCATGAAGGAGAATAAATAAATAACCACAAAACAACATAATATTTAAATAGGGCTGGACTTTCCTACTCTCATGAAGGAGAATAAATAAATAACCACAAAACAACATATTATTTAAATAGGGCTGGAAACATTACAAAGTAGTTCCAAGAGGATGTATGGTAGCTTTCTGCTCTGTATGTTAAATTACAGGTCATTGCACTGATAGGTTTGACCACTTACATCAGCTGAAGCATAAAAAGTTTTGGGTACATCATATCTAAAGACTGCTATAGCATGACTACATTAATATATAATAAAATCCACATATGCAACAGTTAATATGAGAATAATAATGAGCATGAGAACAATAATTGTCAATAATAGCAAAAACAGACCCCTGCTAAACCTTTTATTATGCAGAGAAGATGTAATGTCAAAGGGTTTGAGCCTTTTGGCCATTGTTCCACATCCTTTACGCTCAGACCTGAGCCCACGGCTGCCATTTCCACCACGTAAACCAGCACACACGACACACCATGAGTGTCAGTGCTGCACCACCACCGCAACAACGTTACCCGATCTGACACCAAGACACAAGGACACAGCACCTGGCTGAAAGCTGGCCAGGAAAAGCCACGTTTCCTAAACCTACACAGGCAGTAACACTCTAGCTTCTTGCACCACTCGTTCCTTGCACAGCTTGCAAGCCTCTTCCACGTGTGCATTCAGGGCTCACTCCCAACCTGGGCAGGGAACTGCACAAGGCAAATGCAATGCATTTTATTTTGGCTGGGGTTTTTGCTCAGCCAACATTTTACAGAAGACGTGATTGCAATGTGATCAAAGCCAGGCCTCAAAATACAAAGTGTTAATCAAGAGTCACAAGTTGTTGCTTTGAAAAAAAACAAACAAACAAACAAACAAACAAAAAAAACCAAAAAAACAAAACCAACTCCTAAATTGGATTTTTCTTCTCTTTTCTAAGTTACTGGCAATAGCCCTGAAATCCCAGATGAGATTTACACAGGGCCTCACAGGCTGATGCCCCTGCAGCACCAGGGAAAAAAACTAAAAGTTTTAGTTCTCCTGACTGGAAGGAAAATAGAAAGGCAAAGAATCTCTTAAATCCAGCTATTGAGACTTCAGGAAAGGCATAAAATATCCTAAAACCAAAGGTGAGCAGTACATAAGTGGGCAGGTTTTTTATACAAAATCTCTGCTTTTTCAAACTCGGGTTTTAAGGGAGAAATGGCAGAGAGAAAATCTGCCCCTTCTCTTGGCAATTCGTTCCCGTGGCTAATCACCCTTGCTGCTAAAAACCTGCCGTAATTTCTAATTTGAATTATCTGCCAGGCACTGGTTCCAGCTCTGTCCGTCACTGCTGCATTCAAGAGCCCTTTACCATCTGATGTACTACACCAGCAGCTATTCACAGATCATTTTTCCTTTGAGGTGATGGGGCAATGTCCTTGTTTGAGTGAGAACAGAACTAATTCTGTTCAGTGATTTTGCTTCTCAGCTCAGTTCGTCTAACTAATTGCACTGTCTGAAGTTAGCAGCCTGTTTTCCCAGGCAGTGGCTGCTTCTAGCAGTGATAACACCCCGTGTTTAGAGTTACTACCAAGGATGGGTGTGCAGACCAAGGCCACTGCTGGATTCTGTGTACCACGCTGGGGGGTGCAGAAAGTTAAAGGCCACACCTGCAGGGAGGAGTAGCCAGCACAGCTGACCCCAAACTGACCAACAAGGGATTCCATCTCAGATACGTCATGCTTGGTATAAAGCTGAGGGATCACAGGGTATCACCGCTCATGGTCCACTTTGCCAGCTTTGCTCAGCTTGGCTCGGGTCCTTTTCCAGTTTCTTCCTCTGAGCATCCAATGAGGATTCTGTCTGTTCTGCCTTCAATCCCAATCTGTGTGTTCCTGAACCTGGTACCAAAATCCAGCTCCTGAACACAGTTCCCGTCTGCCTCTAGGCAGTCCCAGACCCTCCCAGTGCCTGCTCCCTCCACAGCATCAGTGGTGACAGTGATGCAATTACCGTGGCGGAGGGGGAGTTCAATACTGGTTTTGTATATATTTGTATCTATTCCATTTTTATTATTATTATTTTCATTAAAGCTGTTCTAGCTTCCTTTTCTAATCGCTACGTCTCTCTCCCTTATTCCCCTTCTCTTCCTGTTTGGGAAAGGAGGGGAATTAACAGAGAGCAGCTAATGTGTCTAATGTGTTGCCCTGACTCTAAGCTGTGACAAGGATGCAACTGTAGTATCTGCTTGACAAACACAAGATATCAACAGCTGTCTGTCACAGCACATGTGGCATGAGTGGGTGGGACAAACCTGCCTGGAAACCCTGGGTGACACTCAGCCAGCCCTTGATTTGCAAGATCAGCTCCACATCAGTATTGACATCTGTACCTTGAGTTCACATAAAGAATGATACTACCCAAGGATGCATTAAAATGCACTGCGATCATACAGATCTGGATGCTTGCAAACCATCCAGACTGCCTCCATATGCCTGGCCAGTGCCCACGTTGTCATCCTGAAGACTGCTGCCTTCAGCTGAGCACAGCTGATGCACCAGGTAACCGTCTCACTGCTTCTCATCTGTTACCCTTGAAGCAATGGGGAAAAAAAAAGCATCACCAACAAGCCTTGTCCTAAACAATGTCTGGCACTTGCCAGAGAGAGAGGTGAGGAAAGACTCAGGAACGCTGCTTTATTGCAACACTGCTAACTCCAAAAAAATGCTATCCTCCGATGAATCATACCAACAAGGCTGGCAAATAGCAGGCACTGCATCTCCAGGTATAAATAATCCATGTGTACATGTACTGCAGTGTTGCTTGCCAGGGCACTAAGCACTTCGCTACATAAGATGGATCTGTTCAGGAACAGATGCAGCTGTGGTGAGGGAAAATGTGCCTCCTATTCAGTGCTAATAGGTCCAAGAGGCAGATTATGTCTTTACTTCCTCCTCATTCTTCCTAAATCTCACCAGGAACTATGCAGGTGTTCAATACTAAAGCTACCAGCCAGTGAGGAGACCGAAAACAACACACCATGCTTCAAAATAAGATCTGCAAACAGGCAAAAGCTTCCTGACCAGGTATGCATTCTCTCTGCTAGCTCAGTTTGCAGCTCTACACCCTCCTTGGCTCACAAATCAGGACCTCAGACCATGCCACCATCCCCTTGGCAAGTAGACAGGGGTCAGGGTGACACTGTCCACTATGTCGGCCTCCCCAGCTGTAATGCACTAAGATCAGCACTGAGGGTCTGAGGAGCCACTTTAATTGCTTAACTGATGGATATACAGCAGCAGTGCACTGCTCTGACATGCAGGGCCCTGCACCACAGGTATCTGACATGAGCCTTTGCCAAATTCATGTACCGGGAGAAAAAGACAAATGCCCAGTATTCCTGCAAGCAGCAGAAACACCTCCCAGGTCACAAAAAACAGCATTTCCCCTTTCTATGGCCTGACAGCACTACTGTCTGCCTAGACCAATAGGAAAAAAAAAAAAAAGAAAATTGTTGTGGTAGAGTTTTTTTTGGTTTTTTTGTTTGTTTGGTTGGTTTTTTTTTAAAGATGTCATACTTGTAAGCCCTACCTTGCAATTCACAGCACAGCTTCACCAACATAAGTACAGAAAAAGCCTGAAGAAATAGGCCTGTAGAAAAATACTGTAATAACCCACTGAACATCTTTACCTGAAACATGACAAACACAAGACTTACCGGTATCTTAAAAGTATATATACACACAAATATTTTTTTTTTTTGCCTAGCCTTGCTCCACAACATTGGCACTATGGGTCACTTCCCTGCCAGTAACTCCTTGTGTAAAAGTTAGTGAAATATAAACAGCCAGGAAGTATAAACTGCCTTTGTAAATCATGCTGATTAAAACCAGAAAGATACAGTTCAAATCTTGCAAAGAATTAAGCATAAGCTTCAATTTTAGCAGATAAAAGTCCAAATTAAACCCAAATCTATGTTCTGGTTCAGCAGGGGCACAGGGAGAGACCACTATGACTGCAGAGCTGCACAAACATGCTGCACTATCAGGAGACACAACTCACTATCATCTCTGAAAGCTTGTCAGTTCCCACCAAAGTTCTACTTCAAGCATCCACATCACTCAGGGAGACAATATTCCTTTTTACAAGCTAATTCAAACACACAATTCGTTTCTGGAACAGATGGGCCTTTCACCAGCATCAGGCCTAAGCCCTTCCTTATTTTCACTATTACAGAATTGCTCTGACGTCGCACGGACATCAGTGTGCAGATGCAAAGGATGCAAAATCCTCCAGGCCCTGCTGAGGCAGAAAGCTGGCACTGCTCTCTGTGCGGCCAAACCTGCACAGCCCTTCTCCCAGGGATGCTACACCTATAGATGTATGGTGTATTCTACTCCTAACAGGTACAGAGGCACTCTCATTGGCTGACAAACTGCACCTGTAAAACTAATTAACCTCATATAACCTAAAATGCACGAAGGCGCAGCCAGATCGATCCAAATTCTAACAGTGTTAAGCTAGCTGTAAGGCAGATCCATGACTTAATGCTGTGAGAAACGGGGAAAAAAAATAGTTAGGGGTGCATGTCTAAAATGATGCAAAGTATGTGTAAAATCACTTGAAACTCCCTGGGGTGTGAGCTGGCATCTATCAGAGATAAGCAGCACCTAGCACAAAAGAGCATCTCACTGGTCCGTGTGCTTGGAAAATACACGTTTTAAATAATGTTTTAAATCACAAAAGAAAGGAAATGGGGTGTTTATGCAACACAACTAAATATCAGACGGTATCCTTATTTCTTACAGTGATGGCGGCACTTCAGAGCTAGATTTCTTTATTATTCTCATATTTTGCAACAACGTAAGTGCTCTTACCATAATCCAAACCAGTTGGCTCAAACTGACATTACTGAGATTGAATTTCTGCTTGATGAAGAAATAAATCCCCCCATTTCATACAGCCATAACACGTACGTAATATATTGTGCTCTTCGTATTTAGCAATGGCTAATATATTCTAACATACCCCCCGAAAAGCTCTTTTGTTCCACATCAAACACTGTATATTTAACTGTATATATAATATACAGTTAAACACTGTGTATTTTTTAAGATATTAGTAAAAATTAACTAGTGTAGAGTTCATGACTCACTTTGTCTGACCAGATAAGTGGACAGGCAAACATGTCTAAACTTGTCATCGTGAAGAGGATTAAAAAGATCTCACCGAAGGCCTCCAGCATCTTTCAGATATAATTATTGGTTCTGCTGGGATTTCTCTGCACGGTATTTTAAGATGCAGCAACCAACTGTTTAAGACATTGAGACCAAAGTCCTAAAGCACCCTGGCAATGAAAACATTTTAATATTTTTTATATACAAACATAAAATGTGGCCTATTAAATTTGTACTTGAAAAATCCACAGCTTTTTAAGAAAAAGGAAAAAATGGCCTAAAAAACCCCCTGCAGAAATAGTTTTAGGAGCCTGCGAAGAATCTTATCTTCTTATTCCTCAGGCCCTCGTGCTACCCAGATCAAAATTAGATGGCCCGTGTTAACGACAGCCCGAGCAAAACAGTTCAGCTCTGCAGATTAAAAGCTTCATTTCACCCCGCAAACCCACGCAGGCAGCAACCAACAGCTGCAGGCCGGTTCCGCACGCACCTCCGCGTCCCGGCCAGCGCATAGCGCGCATTTTCCGCGCAGCTGCCGAGAGCGCAAACAAACACCACCGCCCCAAGCCGCGGGGACCCCACCACCGCCTCCCTGACCCGACTCAGTCCCCAGGCCAGGGGAGGAGCGGGCGAGTATCCTGTGCCCCTCTTCCCCGGCCCGGGTACGGGGCAGCCGCTGAGGGCGGCGGGGCGAGGGATGCCAGGGGGGTGGGCACCAGATCGAGCCGTGTCATTTCGGAGCGAAGATACAGACCCCAAACATAGCCGACCCTTATCGCGGCCATTTATTGACATTGGGAGGCATCTCAAGCCCTTCGCCTCTCCATCCGTACGGATTTCGCCTTGCAATTGCTATTTTTAGCCCAACGGCGACCCAGCGCTTTAAAAACAAACAAATAACAAACAAACAATAAATAAAATTTAATGCAATCCTCCTCCTCGTCTGCACGAGCCCCCGCGCCTCAGCTGAAAACTCCGCCGCGACCTGCAAAGCCCCACCGAGGAGACACAGATAATAAAGCAAGGGGGTGAGGGGAGGGGAAAAAAATAGCAAATAAATAAATAAACCCCACAAACATGCAAACAACCTCCCCTCACCCCACCGCCGTTAATCGCGGCCCCGGTACTCACCGCGCACCTCCTCCCCGGGAAAGGATCCGGCCGCGGGGCAGGGGCAGGGGCCGGGACCGGGCCAAGCGGCCGCAGATGAGCGCGGAGCGGCGCGGGCCCCGCTGCCCATGTGCTCGCCGGAGCACGCGCTCGCCTCAATGGAACGTTGTGCTGGCGAGCGGCTCTGTGACGTCACCGCCCCCCGCCGCCGCCGGCCGCAGCCCGGGGCAGCGCGCAGCGCCCGCCCCTGCGCTCCTGCCCCGTGGAGCTGCCCGCACAGCCGCGATTGCCACCGCCACACCGCGCCTCGGCGTACCGCAACATTTAACAAATTAAAAATAAAATAAAATAAATTTTAAAGATTTCCCAAACCCGAGTGGGCGGCGATGTCGCTCCGCAGGCGCGGGGGCAGCCGGCGCTGAGGCGCGCAGCATGCACGGGGAGGCTGCGGGGCCCTGTCCCGTGCGGGATGGCTCCCTCGGGCCGGCACCCGCCGCAGAGGAACGGCATCGGCATCGGCGTCAGGGAAGGAGGAATATGGGAGCCCTTACTGCTGGTCTGCTGCTGCTTCTAACCTCAAAAGATGCCTGCGGTCCCAGCTTGCCGGAGTTACACCAGTTTCCTCGATGATGGGAATGACAGGTTTACAAAAATGCCCCGAGTTCAAGTGCTGAAGTATCATGGATGTCTCCTGTCTCCTGATAGTCACAGAGAACAGAAGCATCCCACACACAAGTAAAGAAAGTGCTTGGTAATCCCTTAAATAGTGAAAATAAAATTAAAAAACAGTATAGAAAAATACAGAGCAGGCTGCAGATTGGTGAAACAGTAAAACAAAAGCAAATCTCCAGCCTATGGACAAAATAAGCTGCCTTATTATTTAAAAACAAACAAACAAACAAAAAAACACAAACCAAAACAAACCAAAACAAACAAACAAACAAAACAAAACAAAACAAAAAAAAGAAAAGAAAAAGGAAATCTATCCTCCTCAATTCCAGGATGGAACTGAAAGGAAGCAGAAGCTTCTATGCCACGTGATTTTCCCCCCCGTACTATTTTTGCTTTTGTCTAGGAGGGAACCTAAAAACCTGCTGTGCCAGCACCTTTGCAACAGCACAGGAGCCTCAGCGTCTTTCCTGTGGTGTGTGCAACCTGGGAGTACCTGTTAGCATCAGCATGGCTTGTGGTGCCCAGTCTGGGAGCTGCCATGGCCACGTGAGGCTAATCAGCCTCAGCACAGAGTGAGCCTGTAGCCATCACAGTGATGTTTTGGATGGATAGCAAATGCTCTTACATTTAATTAGCAAATATGCTCCCAACTCCCCTGCAGTGCTTTGAATATTGCAATAAAAAGCTGATCTGCAAGAACAACCCAGACATTATAGGAGGATCAACTGATAGCACAGAAGGTACAAAACTAAGGCAAAAATGTGGCTTAATCCAAACTGCAATTCTGTGGTGCTGCAGTTTAAGCAAGATACAGAGCTGGGCTGAAGAAAGAGGCTTTGCACGCTCACAGTAAGAGAGATGAGAGATCTCCTGATCAGGCAGATTGAAGGTCTTTGTGCCATACCCTTCAGTAACCTGCTGCAGCAGAAGAGGGGTGGGAGATCGCTTTGGGCCATACTCCTGCAGCTGGTTGGAGGACAAGTCCTAAATAAATGACCTCCTAAGGTCAGTGAACTTGGGAGAAAGACCAAAATCTGTGGTTACTCATGAGACCAAAACATCATTTTGTCAGCTGCAAAAAAACTGAGTGCTGGAACAGCCTGACACACTTTTTTTTTTCCAAGTCCATTCCCACTCCAGAGTTTTGGATGGTGGCATAAAGCTATTACTCTGGCTTTGCATGGATATTGCCCTTACATGGGGCCCTGATGGCTCCTACACAGCTCCTGGCTGCCAGAGCAGGAGAGAAATATGTCTCAAATAGCCCTGAAAATTGATTTTTCATTCCCTTCTCTCTAGGACTCCCTTCCTTCCTCAGCAAAACACACACACAGAATCTGCTGTGAAACACCAGCTCAAATTAATACTCTTTTTCCCAATGCTACAGACTTGCCTGTGTGTCACCGCAGTACCAGCAGCACAGGCTAAGAACACAGCTCTGTGAGTCGTAAGAAGAGATAGGTATCTCCATGTACAACTCCCAGCATACCAAGGTGAGGAAAACATGAAAAAGGGAGTAAAAGTGTTTGCTTGCCTGTTTACACATAGAGAAATTGGCTGACAATCACATGAGCTTATCCAGATGTGGCTCCAGGAACCTCTGGCAGGAGGACATGCTACACCCAGCTGCCACAAGGCAGCCCCAGGGTTTGGAAGTGAAGCTCCAGACCCCATAAAAATGCACAAACCACCCTTTATACCATATTCCTTTCTAGGCAGGCTGGCAGGGGGTGGCATGTAAGCACCAGGCATTTCCCCCAGCAACGGCATGGCTGGAGCCTCAGCACTCGCAGGGAGGACCCACTTTATGCATCACACCCACGGTCTCTCATTGCAGATGGCAACACAAATAATCCTCTTTCCACAGGCATGCAGAATATATCTTCTATTCATATTGCTCAGCCCTGCAGCCTTTCTAGTGGTTGTACTCTAAAAATCATCTAGTATTAAGACTCGAATATACTCAATCCATTTCAATACTTAGCACACTTACACAAGGCAATTGCATTGCTCCAAGTTCACCCCTGCAAGTTAAACATGGCAAAGTCAAGGCCAAATGATGCAGCACACTCTTTCGAGGCCAAAAGATCTGAGACAAAGATCAGAGGTCAAGCTACAAAAAAGCTATGCCATCAGAAGGCTCCTGCCCTCCAGCACTCTCCTATTGCTTCTCTGTGGCCCCACCAGCTTTGCCAGCTGCAGGGACCACATGAGTTCTTCTTAATCCTTGCCAGCTGACCAAGTTATGTAGAGCACCAGAGGAGCCAAAGAGAGCTGTGATATGCTCCTTGTGGTTATCGCAGCATGGAGATGACTGTCTCCAGCTGGTGACCACAGGCAGCTGGAAAGTGATATGTCCTCAGCCAGGGCCAGGTAGGTGAAGCAGATGCTGGGGCAAACCACCACACTTCCCCCCAAAACATGGGTCATGAAGAGACACAGGAGAGAAAACAGATGAGAATGTGTAATCACGGCAGTAATTCTACTTTCCTTCATGCAGGAATTAAGCTTGTTCCAGGTTAATGCTGGAACTGTCCGAAAACCTGCATCATCTCAGAGGCTCGGAAGAAAGGGCTGAGTCATTGCATCTGCTTCTCTCCTAATAGAAGCCATCATTTCACATCCGCCTGCCTGTAAGGGCATCAAGCTGAGAATCAGTGTCTTGTCCTCACTTTACCTTCTTGGATGTTATCTTGGAACGTCTCTTCTTTGAAGGTTAGAAACCACCTCATTTCCATCCTGAATGTATTCAAAGCCAGTCTACACCCATTTGTGTGTCGTGGGATTATGATTTGATTTGACACAACAAGCTCCTATCCTCACCCTTACACACACCTCCCTGTTGTATTTACCACTATCAAGTTCATTCTGTGGTAAAATAATGATATAAGGCAATGGTGCTTATCATAATTTATTTCTACTTCCCAGTCTTTTAATTAAGTATTTATGTAAAGAAAATGCATTCCTGTCCCCAAACAGTGATCCATCTCTAGGTGATGCTGACTCACCTGTGAATTTGGTGGGAGAGGTGTTGAATGTAAGATGAATAATAGAGAGGGGAAAGGAAGTAGTATTATGGTGATTACTCAAGTGTATAAGAAATATCCCCGTCCAGAGTTGCAGGAGCAGATTACACCACCATCATGCCAGTTCCACTCCCCAGAATTTATGTAATATTTTTTCCAATATAATTATGTTGCTAGATTTCTGCCAATCCGTTTCTTCACGCACTTTATCCATAAACATAGGCTAGTGCCTCTCTTGATGACTATATTGAGCATAGAGAAAAGTAATGGTAAAGGAAACAGAGATGACCCATTTTGTAACACAGCTATGTTAATGAAGCTGGTCTCAATTTTGCTACAGCCCCAAAACTTCATGATGCATATTTCTCTGCAAGACTTTAAGAAAGATGTTGGGCAAATAATCGGAAGTGTGTTCCAAGGAGTGGGAGATTTCTTAAGGCTCTGGTTTAAGGTACCTTAGCTGTGACTCCAGAGCAGAGGAAGAGGATATGCAGGATTGATGTGAAAATCAGAAATAACAGACTTGTCACTCATGTCCCAACTACAGGACCATATGACTCAGGTGCTCCATATATTCCCTAAGTCTGTGGAATAAAGGAAAACAAAACAACAACAACAACAACAAAAGAAAAAAAAAAAAAAGAAAGAAAAATTACGTTTTAAAGTGATGCCTTTCTGAGTGTGCAGCAAGACTGAACTAGTAGGGCAGAGAAATGCAAAAAATCCAGGTGAAATTATGGAGAGCATTTAGGATGACTAGCTCAAGTGTGATTTAAGAATCAAGAAAGCAGTGGAATAAAGTGAAAACAAATGTCTGCATTACTAAATTTGTCGTGGACTGATGGGGTGGAAAGTAGATTCAGAGATGAACATGCTTGAGTTTAGGGGAGAGTAAACAAAACTGTGAGCTGGAGGTTTAGCATCAGTAGTGAAAAAACAAATGTTTTGAGTGAAAGAAGAAATAATTTCAAGAGAGAGAGGCAGCACCATACAGGTCCCAACCAAATTTTCCAAGGAAGCCCCTGAGAAAGGGAAGGACCAAGTCCTTGGAGAGGAGTCAAATTAGTTCATTCAGTGTTAAGAGTGAAAGATCACAACAGAAGTTGAAAGCCTGGGAGAGGAAGTGGAAAGTGGTGCTGTCAGCAGGAAAAGAAAACCCAGGACTTGAAGACATCGTCAGATGAGAGGTAAGAGTCATAGGTCTGGTCAGAGGACACAGCACAAGCCCACCAAAGCTGGTACTACGGCATTAAGAAGATGTCCTACACTGGAGTGTGGTGCACCAAGGGGTCATCTGCCAGGAGATGCCCAGCTTCAGAAGTGACTGGAGATACCCAGCTATGGGCATGCAGAGGTCTGAGGTGCATTAATCTGGGTTCCTTTGGCCCTATGAAGAGCAGAGGAGACCAGAAGAGCCCTGAGCACCCAGCAGTGCCATGTGAGGACTCTATGTCTCAACAGCAGCAGAAAACACACAAAGCAGGTAAAACACCACCAGCTTCTGGAGAAGAGTCTTACGTCTGCTTCTCCATTTCTGAAGCACTCAGCTCCTGGGAAAATAGCAGGGGCCTTGCCCTCCTCACGAAGATCCTGTTGCTAAATCATGAAGAGGAAACTGCTTAACTTGTCAGCTATTCTTTGGCACCTGTGATTGTGTTAGACCTTATAAACAGGTCAGACCAGCCAAGCTGGCATACACCACTGTGGTATCCCCAGGGTCCTTCCCCTACGGTTTACTTTCTTTTTTTTACACTAATCTCTTCATCTATAACAAATACACAACATTTATGCAAGCGATTTTCAAGGGAGAGTGACACTGTCAGCCTATGAAGTATCACAACAGGCATGTTGACATAGCCAAGTAGTGATTTGTGCTTGGGAGAGATGCATGATGCTCCTCCAGCAGCAGGCTGGGAGCAAGGCACAGTGTGTAAAACATATGCTGGACTTGGTTTAAAGTCTAACCTTCCCAATGCACTTGTTTATGGATGTGCCATGCACTCCTCACTTGGGCAGGCATTGGTGATGGGTCCTCTGGGGGTTTGGGCAAGCTGGTATGTGGCTGCAGGGCTGGGATCTTCCTCAGAGGCAGTTGGGAGACTTACGTTCTTTTCAGCACAGCCGGTGAGAGTGGCACCACTGCCCATATTTCATATAATGATCAAGCACCTCCCTAAGAAGTGGGAGACCTGGTTCAACACCTTCCTTTGCATCTTTTTGCTGCCCAGATAGTGGCTGCACCTGGGATGTAATGAGCCATCTCAGACTTTGCCTTGTGCTGGCCCCTTTCATCCCACCTCCCATGTCAGAGGTAAAGGTGTGCACTGGAGCAGGACTCTGTCCTGGGAGCTGGAAGCCCATTTCATAGCCACAATGCTGCTAGTCATACACTACAAGGCAGAAGATTCCCCCTGAGATGGGAATATGAATGGTTAACTGTTTATGAGTGGTAAACTGGTTAACAGCCACTAAATATACTCCACAGGCACTGGATAAAAGACCTAAGGAGGGAGGGAGAAGTATCTGGTGTGGACATTTGTCATCACCTGCTCACCAGCTCACTGGTTTAGTTCCAGAGAGTGTCCCATTTAAACCCTGACCTCATGAGGGACACCCATGCAGCTGATACCCTCTCTGTACCAATAAGAGGTTTAAGCAATTGCATATTACAGGCAAAAATTTAAATCAGAGTAGCCACAGTACTCACAAAGGTAGGTAAGTGCCAAGCTGTGCCCCTTCCACATCTCAGATGATGATAATTACTTTTGTGTTGTGCTGTGGAAGTAGAAGAAATGGAAACAGTTTAGAAACAGTAGTGATCAATGAAGTCTTATAATGCCCCTAAGATGCATATATATGCCATATCCAAGTTCACAGATATGTAAACTGAGGTGCAGATATGTAAAATATCTTGCCTGTGGCCATACAAGGAGCGCACATTGATTTGTGGCTGGTGTAACTGGGAGGCACTGGAGCCCTGAATCCCAGTCTCTCGTTCTCAGCACTGGGTGACTGATGAGGTTGGCTAAGCGAGTGGCATAACCAAGACTGACATCTTCACAATATTGTGATTCTCAACCCTCAATTGCTGTTAAACAAATCAAAAATGAAATTACACATAAAGAAATGGGAACTACAGAGCATTAAAAAAATGCAAACATGTTCTTCCCCATCAAATCTAATTAGATTTGCCAAAATCAGTGCGATTCAAACAGTATGCTGGTAACAAATTTTCATGATAGACATGGTTATGAAGCTACTTGACTAGACTTTGAATTAGCCCCTTTAGCAGAAGCTCTAGGCGTGTTTTCTCAGCACTCTTTTCCACAGGCAGCTTTTAATCCCCAAATCACCAGGCGATCCCATTGTTTAAGGTTTGCCAGGCTCTCTGCTGAGTGTCCAGCAAAGAAGCAAGGCAGGAGGTATATTCATGTTGACTACCAATCTTTGTTAAAATCAACACACCAATTTTAGCCACCCATCTAAGCAAACTGTAGTATGTGCTGGGAAAAGACCTTTCCACTACTAGGCAGAGTAGCTTATTTTGTTGTCATGCTGCATAACTTCACCTTGACAATAATGGGTAGAGAAAGCCCATGTAAAAAGCGTCCCGTAAATAGACTATTGCTCCAGAAAACCAGCACCATGCAGATGCTGCATGCTGTTATTTGCCTTCCTGACAGTGTCCACTCTTTGCCCTTAGGATTTAGGGATTTTGTTATTTTTATTTTTTTTTCCCCTCAGCTCATGACAGTGAAGTATCACCAATCTGGATTGTACCAAAAGGTACAAGTGAATGGAAGTGAGAAAAGGAAGGCACAGCAGGTAAGTTTTAAAAAGGTCAGAGCAAATTCTAGACGTGTCAGGAGAGACCAAAGGATGGGATTTTCCATTTGTGCTCAGTTTCAGCTGAGCTTTGCATCCACTGACATCTGAGAGCTTCTGAAACTGCCTCGCCTGAAAGCCAGAGTGCTTCAGAGTTTAAAGTTACCCAGACAAGAAAATGGCAGAGGGCAGGCAGTGCACATCTATCTGTCTATACCCCAGATTCATCCTTTCTCTGCTATCTTTTCTCCCAGAAATCATTACTGCTTCAGGAGAGGAAAACTGCAGCCAGTTTTTGCCTGATCATTAAAAGCAATGAGCATCCTCAACCACGGTGGGAAGTGATGGAACCTACTCAGCACCCCTGAAAATTTACATCCTGTGTTAAATCATGTGTAAGGAAACCAACCCTGAAAAACAGTCATGACCAGTATTTTGATCACTGAGCACTGCCACAGGTTGCTCAGGGAGGTTGTGACATCTCCATCCCTGGAGATATCTGGAAGCCATGGTCACAGTCAAAAGGTCATGGTCCAGAGCAGCCTGCTTAAGGTAGCCCTACCCTTCTTGAGCAGGGAGGTGGACCAGATGACCTCCAGAGGTCCCTTCCAACCTCAGCCTGTCTATGTGTTTGTGTTGAAGAGCATGACAATATCCATCACGCCAGCTCTTTCACCATGATCCACTGTCAGCAGGATGTATCTCAATATAGAGACAAATCACCAAGTGTTTACTGTGGGAACCAAAGGGCTAGATAGTGTATGGTACAGTGGAAATTACTGTGTAAATCCACAGCCTAATTTGCCTCAGCATTTTCATGAGCTCATTATCCCAAGATTTACACATTTTAAAAAATTGAATGAGTTACAGCAGTGTGTTATGGGTGTAGTTATACTAATATAATTTTTTTTTCTACCTAAAAAGACATTATACCAATAACTGTTTTTGGTTTTACTCCAGTGGTACAGGATGGATTTCGGCCACTGAGGGGCCCAGTGAAAGTCCTGACAGTTTGTACTCTGGCCCCTGGGCTTCTCTCTCCCTGACCTGTCTGCAATGCCTCTCCTCTTCTCTGGGTCCCTGCTTCACACCAGCTGAGCCACACAGTCACACTGAGGCAAACAAGAAGAGAGGACAGCTCATCTATACTGAGGTGGTGCCATTAACTGTACACATGGGCAGCAGCATGGTATTTTTGTGTGTCTAGGCAAAGAAAATAAGGCATCAGCTGAGCTCATTTCATAAACCAAAGTAAATGGAACAACAATGGGTTATATACTTTTCAGTCTAAACTGCTCTCTGCAAGCTGTGGGTTACTGTGTTTTTCCGCCCTCACCAGAATTGTCCACCCAAGGCGGTTACCAGAAGAAACCCCAGCAGAGACAATGTAGGTCCTGAAATTAGTTAAAAATGAAATGGGCTGTAAAACTTTATGAAATCCTGTCTGCCCTTCAGTTTCAAATTGGATTTGGCTGAACCGGTTTTAAAACTGGCTGGTGTGCCAGGATGGGCCAGCAGGATCTCCTCAAGAGGCAGACGGTAGAAATTCAGCTCCTCGAGCCTCTGTTGAGCAGAGCAGAGCCCCCTCTACCAGGGAGGGTGGAGTGCTCTGCTTGATAAAAGGCCGAGCTCAGCAGACATTAAAGGAAGGTTGTTAGTAAAGATCAAAAGGTAGGAATGAGAGATAGAGCTGCAACATTTGCAAAGTTACTAAAGCCTTCCAGTGAGAATGAAGAGATAGATGCTGAGATGCTAAATGAATGGAGCATGGAGCAATCTAGATAATGATATCAGAATTAAATTAATTAAGAGAAGATTAAAGAAAGATTGAAAAATTAAGGTTGTAATCTTGGTCCTCTTGGACTCAAGAGGTGGTTTCTGTTTTGTGTGGTGCCTTGTGAAGAGGACGAGATTTTGCCCCCAGTGCATACCAAAACAAAGGAAGGTATGAACTGAAAGCTAATTTACACAGTGCCAATTAAATTAGGGAATAAATAAGTTGTGGTGGCCTCACAGTCGCAAAATCAAATCCATACATGGCTGGAACATCCAGCAGGATGAATATAATTTGTATCAGTGTCATAGAATCATAGAATCGTCAGGGTTGGAAGGGACCTTAAAGATCATGTAGTTCCTACCCCCCTGCCAATGGCAGGGACACCTCCCACTAGAGCAGATTGCTCAGAGCCCCATCCACCTTGCTCTTAAAAACCTCCGGTGGTGCTTCCACCACCTCTCTGGGCAACCTGTTCCAGTGTCTCACCCCCTCATGGTGAAGAAATGTCATCATGGATCTGCACACTATGGGGCATTTATGATGACTTCAGAGCAGCTATGGTAGGATGCAAGTTTTGCCATAATGTCTGTCAAGACAAAGCTTCCTATTCAAAGTGTTTTAAAGAGATTTGAACCAGCAAGGTGAGTTCACATCTGATCGGCACTTTGCATCATGTGGATACAGTGTGTCTGTTCCATGAGCTGGCACTCTGCAGTGGATTTACTGGTCCTCAGAGCAGGCCCCTCAAGGGCCAGCAACAGGCACATTTACAGAGGAACCTCATGAAAACATTAACTGAGCTTTAAATCTTCTGGCACATAGCATTCCTGAACAGGAGTATATGACATTAATGGGAATTTGGCCACTGATTTCAAGGAGAAGGGGCTTCATAAGGAGTTAGAGGGATGGGGCAACCCCCATGACCAGGCAATGGGGTGCAGCTGCACAGACCTTTGTGGCAGCCACCTTACTGCCCAAGTATTTTGCTCCAGATGCTAAGCAGGTCATAAATATCTAGTGATCATTTTGGCCCCTGGAGCCCTGTTAATGCTTTTGAAGTTTGTGTTCACTTTTTTGGGCATCACACTTAGGTCTCTGTTTTAGGGCAGCATGCTGAAATGAATAGGGAAGGGGTGGATTCATTTCAGTCAGGCAGCAAAAATTAAATTTTGAATAGAAGTAGTTTTGCTCTTGTAAAACATGGGAAAATACTGTGTTGTTCTATAAAGGCAGGAGAGAAATTTTTTTCCCCCCCTCTTTAACAAATGCAAAAGGAGGAAAGTGTTTTTCAGTGAGAATCCAATTTTACAGGGTGGGAATAATATGTTACATAGTTGAATCACTTTGATGTCAATTTTATTTTGCAGTCACTTCATAAGATATTCATATAGCCTTTTACATTCCCTCGAAGTGTAGAAGTCTAGGCACAATACAATATTATCTTACTCCTTACCGTAATGATGAATGATAATGGGAACACATAGTAAGATTTTACTTGTGCCAAAGAAAAATCTGATTTACCCCTGATGAGAGGAATTTTTACAGATCAAATTAATATTATAAAACAGTACAATTTATCAAAATAATACAGCTTTTCTTCTCTGAGTCCATTGCAAATCACAATGTCTGCAGCCAATACATAGATAACTATTAGACTCTAAGGGATTTTTTTTCATAAAATCTCTGTCTATGAAAAATACTCGGTTGACAAAAGTTTAAAAAAAAACCACCACCAACAACTAAACCTCCATTTTCCTCTCCTGTCTATCACATTTATACAATATAAAAAAATATAATATTTGAAAGCTAGGTTGTAGCTGTTACATAGCGATGCTGTTTACTGTTGAAAACCCAGCCCAGTCCAAGGCTGAAGTATCTTTGTTCAGATTCCTCAGAAACTTTTCAGATCATGATTGAATTCTCTCTGAAATTTCTATGTGCATGGAACATGGATTATAGCCTAATGCTTGCAATATATCTCATTCAGCCTTTTCGTTTAGATTCAGGTTACTCCCCTATTCCTGATTTTAACATTTAGCCTGGAAGTAAGTTAGTGAAGTGTGGGTGAAGTGTGGGTGGAAAAAACCTTGATAGAACCTGGGAGTGGGAAGGTCATGTTTGCCATCTGATTCTGCATCATCGCTATATTTTCCACATTTTTACTTGTTTTTAGATATTTCAACACCAGCTTAACAAAAACACTCTTCTTGGAAAGCCTTGTGTTGGTAGCAGTTATTACAGAGCAGGTTTTCTTTCTTGGGACATATATGACACGAATAACCCCAAATTATTTAAGTGATTTTAGTGCTGTCAAAAGAAAACCCAAAGAATTCTAGGAAACGACATTGCCCATATCAGACTGAATAAACCAAAATAGACTACATAAATCAGACTGAATAAATCTGGAAACTGAGCAATGTGGGGTCTGTCCAGTGCTGGGTAGGTGCCCACCTGGTATTGCAGACACCACTTTTCCGCAGGGGAGGGAGAATGAGGATATTTTCTTACCATGGGGAAGTGTGCGTTAGTGAACCATTAGTTCACATTTGCTGTATCTACACAGTTGCAGAGATGATCAATCCCTCTTCCCCTAACTCATGCATAGCACAGCATGGCCTTGGTCACAAGCCAAAGAGGGCTTTGTCAGACACTCAGTCGGGCACTAGATCACAGGAACTACCTGCGCCGAGAGGCTTTGTTTGGTTCTGCTGTCGTCACAGAGCAGATTAATGGCAGAAAAAGGAGTGGAAAGAAGCTCTCACTCTGGCAGCTGCATCCCTACGAGCAGCCCCATCCCTACGAGCAGCCCTTTGCACACGTGTGGCCCCTCGAAGAAAAATGTGCTGGGAAACGGGAGCGCTGTCGGGCAATTGCAACCTGCAGCGATCCAGGAGGGTATCCGAAGGGAGGGGGCTGCAGGAGCAGGGCTTTGCATTTGATCACGCACTCTCAGACTGTAGCCTGCAGAATATTGGGGGGGGGGTTGCCTACTCATAGTAGTTGTATATAAAGCACAAGTCCTGGTTTTATTTTATTTTGTTTTCCTTCTGCTATTTCAGTCCTCTTTTATGGATAAATTAGCATGAAGGAAGCTGATGGGGCTAATTAGTTCCAAGCAGTGTTAATCTCTCTGCGTATAACGCTTTGTTACGCAGTCAGATTGCTCCAGTTCTGCAACTTATATTTTAGCACCTCTTCATTCATAGCACCTAATCCTTTGGGGTTTGGGGTTTTGTTTGTTTGTTGGTTTGTTTTTTTTTGTGGGATTTTTTGCTTGGTTGGTTGGGTGGGGGTTTTTTATCTTATACGGAAAACACAATTCCACATAAATGTGACATGGAAGATTGTGATGGAAATTACACATAGTTGCAAGAAAGGTTTTGCCTTGAATGGAAATGTATTTAAGAGAACAACAGCCATGGCAAGATCTGTAGAGAGACATACATGAAGGATGAATTTGACAACAAAATATAATCACCATAATACATAATGTTAGGAGCTAACCTACCTAGCTGCTTTCTCCTAGACTTGTGTGGAACAAGGAATGGCTCCACAATTCATATATCAAGCTAGAAGCTGGAAACAGTGCTCGTGGGAATAAGATACTTTGCCAGCAAAGTCAATCAGAGTTGTGCCGCAATGCTCTCAGCCAACAGCTTCTCCCTCTTGTCTCATGGCTTCAAGCTTGACCGTGCAGAAGTAGCTCAGCAACTGTGTGTTGGTGGCAACTTGAAACAAGGCTTGCTCAGTAACTACTAACCTTTAAATATTAAATAGCTTTGGCAAGTGGCAAATATTCAGCACCAAAATTCATACTCTTTATTATCAGAAAAACTAACCTATCTCATTTCCTAGGAATATGGAGTCTGGACACACATAGAGACAAGTTGCTTTGCCTCTGTTGTGTAGTCAAGAATCGATGAAGAGATGATATTGTCACTTGGGTCAGTGTCTCACCCAATCCTTTTCCCACCTGGATGCACAATTACTGGAAGTCTTCCATGATGTGCATTACACTGCTGAGTCTACTGCCATCATCATCAAGATGCTCCAAAGGCTTGCACCCTCCCTTTGCTCAATATCTCTGTAAAAGGTGAAAGGCAGAATTAGGTAAAAACCAAACACTTTAACTTCCTTGCTATTATTCTGAATCTTGTATAACATTCTTGCTGTTTCCTGTCCCACTGACTCTATAGCAATGTGTGAGATGAATAAATGGCAAGGAGGTAGGTAAAACCTGCTGAATGACAAACGTTTAGTACTGGAACTGAAATCCAGTTTCTGCAGCTCATCTATTACATTTCTTGTGGTTTTTTGTCATTTTTGTTTTGTTTTGTTTCTTTGTTTTGTTTTGTTCAGTTTTGTTTTGTGTTTTTTGGTTTTGTTTTGTTTTTTTCTGGGTAGGTTTAGAACTCATCTACATGGAAACCTTAAGGGGAAATCAGAGGTTAGTTTTCAGTCATCAGAGCCTTCTTTTCAGAAACTACCATAGATGTTCAGAAACTACCATAGCCTCTTCTCACTCGTGCCATGTGAGAGGACAAGGGGGAATGGATGTAAGCTGGGGCACAGGAGGTTCCACCTTAACACAAGGAGGAACTTCTTTACTGTAAGGGTCACAGAGCACCGGAACAGGCTCCCCAGAGAGGTTGTGGAGTCTCCTCTGGAGATTTTCAAACCCACCTGGCTGTGTTCCTTTGTGACCTGTGCTGGATTGTATGATCCTGCTCTGGCAGGG
>JANHGN010018859.1:0-15178 GCA_024605025.1 Megaceryle maxima | reverse complement strand
CCAACAAACAAAAAAAAAAAAAAAAAAAAACCACAAAAAAAAAACCCCCAAAAACAAAAAAAAAAAAAAAAAAAAACCAAAAAAAAAAAAAACAAAAAAAAAAAAAAAAAACAAACAAACACAACCCCCCACTCCATTTATTCAAAAAGGCACTTTCCTAGAATAAGCAGTGGTACATCAAGCCAGATATTCATTGCAGTGGGTCCCAAACACATCCACAGTAGAAGCCCCTGTTGTACCTTTGTGATCACCAACCACCATTTTACCAGGGGGTTCCTAGCTCACTTAGATTTCTGTTGTTTAGCCCAAAGGGCTGAAAAAAACACCACAGTAGTGATGAGAATAGGGAGTGAAAATAGCATCCATTTGCACCACCTTAGTGTGTTGAAGAATGCTTATACAGCCAGGAAGATCTGCTGCTTCCCCACAAAATCTTTATTCTTAAATATGGTCAGTGTTAGGAGAGCTGCAGACATTCAACATCCTGAATGCCTCTACGATATACCATAAAGCTGGGCAGAACAAAAGGGACAGCAAGATAGATGTACATACACACACGTATATGGTACCAGCCACTGGAGAGGTGTTTACAGCACCTTCTTCACTCCAGAGTAGCTACTTGCACATAGACCTCATACCCAGCCCAACTCATAAGCAGGTAGCTTTCAATCAAAGCAGCACTGGCATCTGATCAACACCGGACAGCTCAGCATAAAAAAAAAAACCAAACAAACAAACAGACAAAAACCACAAACAAAACTAAAACAAAACCCAGCCAAGCAAAACAAACAAAACAAACCAAATAACCAAACAACACCCACCCCAAAAATACCCACCAAAATAACCCCCCAAACAGCAAACAAAAGGTGCACACTAAGCTTCCACAGCCATGTTCCCCGATGGACAGGAAACTGTTTTGTAAAAGTGATGGGCAATTTGTCTTTCTCATTTTTATCATCAAAGAAGAAACAAATAAACCTGAGACAACCAGAGAAGTGTTGCAGGCACAGTCTTTTCCATTTGTGACCATTGCTGTGTCTGAACTGAGCAAACTTCACATTGCTTATGGTTGAACTGGGAAACAGACACCTCAGACAACTGCAGATCTAGAAATCATTTGAGTCACACTTGGAGAACTTGCAGGCAGCACCATGTGAAAGAGCCGTCTCTTTGGGACCAGGTGACACTGAAGATCTGGCCAACTTGTCATCAAAGGGGCCACTGGGCCATCCCACTGCTGTTCCTAGGCATAAGAAGAGGCACACTAGAGGCAGAAAATACTTTAATATGAGAACATAATTTCTTAGTGGTGTAGGAGAGGGGGCGGCCAATGTTCTGCTCATCTGCATTAACCCTACTGTAGTGCCACAGTCATTTGCCTCAGCAATCCCCTTTATAGTGTGGCGGGGACCGGATGTAATGATGCTGATGGTCTCAACCTTATTCTTGTTTCTCACTGCTCTGTCTCCATTATTTTCCTACAAGAACTGTAATATCATCCTTTTCGCCATCAAGGCAAGGGATGAGTTTTCTCTCACAGTTTGTCCAGCAAACTTGCCTCTGTGGCAGGAATCCTCGAAGGTACCTTGCGAGAGATATATTAACCTTCTCCACGGCAATTCAGAGAGCTGCTCAGAAGAGTAAAGCTTTCCACTGCTCTCCACAAGACCTCCCAGGGGAGATTTGTACTTCTGGACAGTGAATTGCAGGAATACTCCAGGATACTTGAAAAGGTCTGCCATAAATGACTCATAAATGGACTTGAATTTAGTCAGCACAGGTTCCCTACCAAGCTTTCTGTAATCTTGGTAATACTTGGAAATATCACACCTTTCCTCTAGGATCCATCCAAATGCTGAAAGATCTGGTGCATCTTAGACACAGTTATGGACATTTGGTCAGAGACAAACTCAGTGTAAAAGACAGTTCAGCTCTTCGGGCGTCAGGTACAATTTAAAGTGCAGTTTGGATGAGCTCTCCAGCTCATTACAAGGTGTTCATTTGCCACCATTATAAAACAAAGCATTGCTGCACAAGAGTTTCTTCTAAAGATGAACTGGCCTTAGATCCTAATTTTCTGATTCACAACAAATTTCCATGTCTTTAGGTCTATGACACTGAACAGAGACTGCAGCATCCTGCTCCCTGCTCAAACTAGACACAAGAAAGTGTCTAGTCTTCCATCAAGGGCTTCAGAAGAAAAAGGCAATGAAATGAAAAATAAGTTCCTTTAGCCCTTTCTTTCTTCTCTGCTTTCCTCCATGTTTTTCTCAAGACACCTCCTCTAGCACATCCTTAACTTCCTCCTCAGTTCCTCTTCTTTGCTCTCCCATCCTTGGTTTCTCCGAGGACTCCAGTTCAGAAGCACTGAGAATCAGCAATGAGATACACATTTCCACAAAGGCCTCCTCCAGGTTTACAGCCACAGAAAGGGGTCTTACTCCTCTGAAAGGCTAATGGAGACTGCCACAAACAGCCCAGCACTTGCTCCCTCCTGCAATTTCTCTACCTGACTAAGCAGGGCAGAAGAAAGATCCCACAGAGAAATAAAATGTTGTTGGTAGGCAGTTAAAGTCCAGATGAAGAGCTGCACAGACACTGGCTGAAGCTACAGGCTCCACCTACACCCCACAAATGGCTTTTATCCTTAACCCTCACCACCTCACTTCAAAAGAAGGTACATTTGTGATGAAACAGCTGGAGAGTTGTGGGCTCAAAGGCAACACCTCTTAGCTGACCCTTGACTCACAGCCGTTCAGAGTCCTTCTTCATGATATCATATGTGGAAGGGCAGAAGTGAGAATGCAGCTGAGCCAGCAGAGCCTGGGATGTAATCTCTAGCCTTGTCCCTTGGCTCTTCTTATTCCATACATGCACTGCGTAAGTGTTATTAAAGAGGTGGTGAAGCTCTGAGGAGCTGACCACTTCAAAGTATTTCTTCCAGTCCTGCCATCGAATGGGATAGAAAGCCTCACGTGGCAGAGCACTCACACCTTTGCAGCTTGTACTGCTCCGAAGACTCCTGATGGAGCACCACTTCTTGAAGACACGTGTTAGGAGCTGTGGGCCCTGGTGCCCCCAGATCCAGCTGTTATAGTTCTCCACAAAGTCCTTCATGCAAAGCTCAATGAACTTGTGTTTGGGCTTAAAGGACAGAAAGGCCCCATTCAATACATACTTGGACTGGATACCAAGCACATTGGTGAGGTTCTTTAAGTTCTTAAGCACAATGAAGTCTGTGTCCAGGTAGATGCCACCAAATTTCCACATGATGGCAATTCTGCAGGCATCAGACAGGATGGGTAAGAAATAAGGCTCCCAGCGTTGCTGAGCCTCCAAGTACCACTTTGCCAGAGGTGTTCCAGAGAAAAGCTCTGGCAAGTCCAGGGGTCGGATTTCTACATTGGGGAAGCAGCTCAGCAATGAGAAGCCCCAGTGGTTGGGTAACGAGGCATTCCCATTTGCCAAACCTTTCATGAGCACCACGACCCTTGTCCCAGGGTGTGTCCGGGCTGCTGACTCCACAGAACACATGAACAGGTAACTTGGGTTAGTTCGGTCTGAAGTCTCCACAAAAAACACATCCCCTGGGGAAGAAGGGGCCCCACCAGCAGTGGTACAAGGAGGAGAAGGCACGGAGTGAGCACAGTGGATTTCAACAGGCAAGCTGTAGACCTGGCCTCTCTTCTTAGGGTCCTCTGTGATTCTCCAGTACAACACGATGGAGGCAAAGGACATGAACTTAAAGGCAAGGATAAACAGAGCCCTGAGCTTGTGGCTCAGCACCACCCTGGTCAGCTTTTGCAGGCAGATGGGCATCCTGAGCATTCTCACTCCTCTCCCAAAACAACTGTTGTGATCTGAAAGGGAGGAAAGAAGAAAAAGATGTTAACAGGGAGGGCAACAGACCATGAATCTCAGGATGGTACTATAGCAGAGCCACATGCTGAACTCTCCTTCATGCCATCGCTTGAATTATGCCTTTAAGTGATCTTTAAAAAAGCATCCTGGCTCCTCCATGCTGCCACAATGCCCACAGGGCCCCATTAGCACCCCCAGCACATTTTTGGGTTGTAAGGTTATGTGACAAAGCGCATTTGCACACGTGCAAAAAGCTCAGAAAGACAACGGCAGGAGGGGGAGCCCAAACATGTCCCAACAGTCTACTCCCAGGCCCATCAGCCCCTGAAAGGCCCATCTGCTCAAGCTCTACCCAAGTCCAGTGGAGCACAGGAACACAATGGCAGGTAGGATTTCAGATCAAGGGCCCTGGAGAAGCCAGAACTTTGGAACTCTCCCAGGGCTGTCCCAGTATCCAGGCATGAAATCCATCACCAGGGTCACCAGAAGCAGCTCTCCAGATCACCCTTTGGACTAAGGAGGTCACTCCCTACCTAGGAGTGGGACATGTTATGAGGTGCGAGGGAAGAGCAGTTTGAGATTTCACAGGACTTATTATGAGGTATTTAGCAGTGGAATAAAAAGTGGGGCAAGGGAGGGGTTTAGGTGATCTTGGGAGGAACAGGAATGGGAAAAGAGAAGTGTAAAGGGATAACAAGGGCCAGATGCAAGTAAATAGTTGGTCAGTAGGATCACCTGCCTCTCTCTTTTTTTCTTATTAAACTCCTTTCTGACTCTTTGCTGGGTGAGGGCTTCCAACCCTGCATGCACATGTGTGTAGGTGTGAACACAGCAGCTGTGTGTGAACCACAGGCCAGAAAGCCCATGTGTCCATGGTGCCAGCAACTGGAGTGAGCATGAGTGTGCAAGTGTGTGATGGCTAGGAAAGACTGAGCGGACCAGCCTGCGAGTATGTGAAGTAGCCTGGGAGCCAGGAGGGTGAGGGGGTCCTTAAGGGCCAGCTCTGGATGTGAGAGCACCTGTGTGTCTCTAAGGGTGAGTGCACACAGGGTGGTTAGCTATGGGACATCCAAGGCCCTGGCCAGCTGTGTGTGTGTTTGACAGTTTGTACCAGCAACTGCAACAGTGCTGCAGCATTGGCAACTTGTATGTCCAGGTGCCAGCAACTAGGGAGACTGGGATTCAGGAGCAGCTACTGTGCTGAGTGTCTAAGGCCAGCTGCTAAATGATTCCACCTTGTACATAAGTCTACATATGCTCTCACTTGTGGACTTCCATCCCATTCAGCCAGAGTGGGGAGGAGGATGGCACTGTTGGTGCTGCCTCTGTTCCTGTGGGTACTCTGAGTGTCTGCCTGTTATTGGTGTGGACAGCCATGTGTATATACATGACACTAGGAAAAAATTCTTCAGGGAAAGAGTGGTGGGATATTGGAATAGGCTGCCCAGGGAGGTGATTGAATCGCCATCCCTGGATGTGTTTAAGAATCGCTTGCATGTAGTGTTGGGGGATATGGTCTAGGGGTGAACTTGTACAGTAGGGCAAATGGTTGGACACGATGATCCCATGGATCTTTTCCAACCTAGATGATTCTGTGATATACATGTAGTGTATAGGTGTGCTTATCATGTGTGTGCCTGCTGAACACATCTTCAGCCTCACTACTGTCTGGACACGGAGCAGCAGCAGTCTCATCTCTCTCAAGCTGTTGGATTTGGTATGACATATTGTTCAAAACCAAAATAAAACCAAATCTCTCCATTTATTGCAAACCAAGACTGACCCTTACTTCCGTGTTCACATACTGTGCTTGTCAGGAAATATAGCATTTATTCCACTTCATCAGTCTGTCCTTTTCAAATCAGACAAATACAAGAAAAATTATAGATACTAGGATGTTAGATTCACTTTTGCCCCCCCATTTGCTGCCATTCTAATGATCTTGACACCTGACAGTGAATGGGACAGCTGCTTCTGAGGCCTTTCATCTACCCAGAGGAGAATCACCTGCCAGCCCTCCCCAAAACTGAGAACTCATCTAAAACCCCAGTGCTATAATCCATTCCCATCAAGACATTTCAGCTCCCAGAATGATACTTATTCCTTGATAACCACTCTGTGTCCCATACCTGTCACAAAGTTCCACAACACGGTAGTGTTTATTATGTTCCTTCCCACGGCACCTCTGTTCTTGACCATGCTCATTTTATATTTAAGCCTCTAATTTTAAAGTACTTAACAGTTTCCTTCACTGGTTACAAAAAAAATATCATTCATCGTTTATAACCACACTTTGTCAAAGAGAATGGAACATTATGACTGTTAAGCCTTCAGTCCAACAGTTGTCTTCAAAAGACACATTCTCTCTTTTCCCACCTATTCTACCCAAGAGCGAGACCTTCTCTAGCAATATGCTCAAGTGTAGGGGAACACCTGTATACCCTCCTGTCAGGCAGTTGAACTGGGATACCCAGTGCCATTTCTCTTTTACAAGCCTACTGTGACTGTCCTGACCAGCCCCTGAGTTTAGATCTCTGAAGTCCAAAATGTAGATTTAACCTTAAAAATAAACATTGCAACAGATGGAAGAGTAGAGCTGAGTTTACCTCCCAGTCCACAGTAAGGTGTGTCAATGCACAGGCTAATTGAAGAGCATTATCATCAATTTGACAATGCCTTCCTCAAAGCCTGCAGAGTCAAGGTGGTGCCAGGCTCTTAAAAAAAACCAAAACACACCACACCAAAATATCCAGTAAAATTTCACAAGGAATATTCTCTTTAGAGAAAAAAAAAAAAAAAATGTCTGAAAGATGCAAAACCTTTTAGAGTCTTCTTTAATCCTAATTTCCCTTTTACTAAAAAGTTTACCTAATTTAAAAGAAATACAATCAATACAATCCAAATGTAAAAATAGAATTTCATGAGACAAACCAAAAATGTGCATAATCTAATAGAGAACAACATTATACCTGCTACAGACAGCTACAGGTCAGCTTAATAATAGACCATAATTTTCCATTTCAGATTAATCATTCTTCAATTGTAAAAAAAAAAATAATAAAAATCACTGAATTTTTTCTCTCACTTTTTTCCTCTCTTTGAACAAAAGCCTTATCATCCTATGATCTTTCAACACATCTTCAGTCTCTCAGAGACTGCACTGGAGCGTTTCTACTCTACCTGTAGAGAATGATACATCATCTGGCTGCTATCACTGGGCAGTGGCCTGCTTGGGAACAGATACATCACGATGAGCTGCCCTTCCCCTCCATACCCTCTGGGTTCCTTTAGGCTCTAAGAGGGTAACACACACTTTCTTTCCATATAGCTGCACAAAAATGGCAAGACCCTGCCATCTCTACTCCCTCTGTTCTCTCTCTCTTCTCTTATCATTCCACTTGCATTTGGAAGGAAGAAGAGAGAGGGAGTGACATTTTTTTAACCACATTACACTGAGAGTACACGGCATAGTTATTGCTGGGCTAGCAGTACTGCACCAGCAGAGCTTGGGGGTGGGGAAAGAGAGATAGATACACCCTGCAGAAACAGCACATCAATGGCAGAAGTTTACTCCAGCTGTGCCCCACAATATATCTTCTACAGCCTGAATATAGGGGTTCGCAAATAAAACTGCATCTGTGCTATGGTTTTTGCCTATGCAGCTGGTTCAAAGATCACCCCTCATGAACACCTGCAACTGGCTGATGTTGGACCTTCTCGAGAAAGCTGTACTTTGGAAAGTGCCAAAGCACAAAATAACTGTCAAGTTTTTCTGATGGTTTAGCTTCCACAGAACAGCTCAACTGAAGCACAAAACTGGGGGAGAGTAGGTAGGAGAGCACTACTGCTCCCTCAACACTTCTCTGTTGTGAACAGTGAGGAAATAGCAATATCCCAGTTTAATTTCTTTTAAAAGGTACTCAGCAGCTGAAGAGTACCTCGGGCAGTAAAGAAGTGCAGCAGATTACATGAGCTATTTCAGCAACAACAGTGTAAGCACAAGGGAAACCACAGACCGCTCCAGGGCAGTGCAAGGACCTCTAGTGCTGAAGCAAAAGTTTCATTTCTTCTTATAACGTCTGCTGAAGTCTTATCTGAAGCTACAAGATAGTTGATAGTGATACACTGCTGAAGTCCCATCTAGTAATTTCAATTGATGAAACAAAGCAAGAGGAAATGACCACAAGCACAGAAATGACACACCAATGCAAACAGGCAGTTGCATTTGCTTAAATTCACTCGTATTTTTACGTTAGAAGCTCTTTGTATCTAAAAAGCAAAGCAAACATTAATAAGTTCTGAGCAAGGGAGTTTCCTGACCCTGTCAGAAAAAGACACTTTAAAGGAGCCACATCGTCCCTCACAGAGTGCAGGCTGCACTTTCTCATGAAGCAGAGGACAGATCTGTTGAGTTCATTTACTGTGGTGCACTCACGAAGCATTATACTTGTTTGTTATTTTAAAGTACCTTTAGTATAGTACTTTCTGTACAGGACAGTGTCACATCCCAGCATCAATCACAACATCCATCCTACAAAGTGGCCTTCACAGGCTGCCGGATACCTCCTTCTATTTCAGCCCCGATGGTTAGTTAACCATGGCTCAAGCAACATGCTGCTGGCTCAGGAAGGCACAGAGCATGCCATTCAAGAGTTTCCACAGGGCTGACAGGACTGCAATTCACTAACAGTGATATTTAGTTTAGTACATTTCTGCATGGGTCAGGTAAAGTGCTGGTTTCAAACACTCTGTTAAATATGCTCCCTCATATTGAATCCGGGATGTTTTCCCAGATTAACATTAAAAAAGGATCCAGAGTCTTCACGCTTCTTCTTCACAGATCCTTAATTCTATTCCTCTCTGCCAATAGGTTATAGCCCTTGCTTTTAATTGGAAAGCCATAAGTTTTTTTAGGGGTTCACCTATAGCTTATCCTCTAAAAGCTGCTGGAAAAATAAGTCCTAAGAAAAAAAACAAACCACAAAATCTTAATATCTCAAACTAGTGTCAAAAGAGAATTGTAAAGGTAGGAGTTTGATGTTTGGTGCAACAAAAATACATTAGGCTTGAAACTAGAACTAAGGGAATTATGAATAACCAGTGGGTGTAACTGCCATCAAATAGATTTGGTATTAAGGTAAGTATAACCAGAAAACAAAACAAAACAAAGAGTCACTGAAAGTTTGCATAAGTCAGTTTCCAGTTACTGTGTTTCAGAACGGCTAAGATACGTATTTCCTTCCTTTCAAGCACAATGAAAAATTAAAGTTTGCAAAGCTTTCATCAAGAACAAATTAGGAGAAAACTAGATCTAGAGAGCATGGAAATTATCAAAGCATCTTTCAGTCCAAAGACCATATACAACACTGCTCTGCACTGTTCCTCTGCTTTTGTTCCTTCATTCTTTCAAGTTTGGCCAATTTGCTATAAGAACAGAAATAGTAACAATTCAGATTATCACTGTGTTGTGGAGAGCTACAGTTAAGAGACGTCTCTAGAAATACTCAGAATAAGGCAGCCTGCAGCAGAAAGGTGAACAAACGACTCCTGTTTGGAGCCGTGCTTTTTGGTTCTGTCCCCCTGCTACAGATTGTATGGAAGCAGATGCAAGTCAGTTTGTAGAAAGCCATTCACACAATCACGGCCTATGAGGGATCCAAGGTGGCTTTTCCAAAGGGAATTATACCAGGTAGCATAGTTAACACATGTAAAATGCCTTGACTTTTTTACACAACCTGAATCTCAGTTGAAGTTTCTTGCTTATTAAAGGCTTCCCCCAATACTAATGCTGCATGCATGGAACACTAAGCGATAGTGCATTGGATTCTGTTCACTTGTGCACACTTCATGATAACATGCTATTTGCACTTAGCTCAGCCAGTGCATATCAGGATTATATGCAACCTCCCTGAATGCACTCCTAAAACCCAATGCGATTCACACTCCACATGGCATCACACAGAGAATTTAGCTACCTGAGCAAGAGCTGCATTTTCTAATACTGAAATAGTAACTGCCTGCTCAAAAAATACAGGGCTGAACCACTCGAGCAAACACAGGGCTGAAGGGGCAGTGTCATTTCTGACTTGCAGCTTTCCCAAAGCCTTCCAGGGAGCTCTGTAGGTGTGAGCAGCACTTCTGTGGTGAGGCCACCAAGGTGCTGGGCATTGGGCAGGAGGGACCTCTGGTGGGTACCTGCTCCTCATCCCTCACCCACCTCATCTGCTTGGGGACATCTGAGCCCCAGGAAAATTAATTTTCTTCTTAACTTTATGAAAAACTGTTGCTAGTCTTCATACTATTAAAATATAAGACCCTCCATGTACTTGCATGGATCTCAAGTGATCTTGAGTAGTTCTTAGTGAAGCTTCATAAAACACTGTAACTTGGTGCATTCCCAAGATTTCTCTGCCTATTTCATGAACGATTTACTTGCACCTGACACAGCAGCAGAACATACTGCAAAGCTCCAGCGCTAGATATTGTACAGCTGGCCAGCAGACCCAGTTGTAGAGTATAGCATCCCAGTGATATAGGAGTTGTAACCTGTCCTCCAACTCAAAAAGTCCGTAACAATTCAAAGCAGACCTTTCATTTTCTTTTTTTTTTTTTTTTTTTGAATGTCCAACAGTCTTTCACAGTAGGCTGTAGCCCCTTCACTTCCTTGTTGTAGGTGCATCCTTCCCCCTGTTGCTCTGCTCCACACCTTTCTCCCCACTCTGCCAAGGCCTTTGAGACCAGCACAGGACATTGGAGAGCAGCAGCTAGACAAGATGGCTTCAGGAATGGGAGATGGCAAGAGCAAACATCACCAACTCAGAAATCCTGAGCTGTGAGGCAGGACAGAAGACAGAATTGCTCAACAGAGAAGGCGGTGCTGTACGAGTCAGTCAGGTTACAGGCAAGGAATGGGGAAGGACTTTTAAACTCTTGCCCCTGACATTGTAGCCATGCCTATATCTGGCCTTGTACCCCACTGATTCAGACCCTGCCCCAGAGACTGACCCCAGAGCTGCCTCACCCCTGTGGCTGAGCCTCACGTGGAGCTCCCAGCTGAGCCCACTGCACACCAGGGCTGTTCCACTCAGCTCACAGGGCCTGGCATGGGCTGGGGAGGGCCTGCCCATCCCCCTTACTCCCCAGTGCCCCCCACACCTCCCCATCATACTGCTGGGATAATGCTGTGTAGTGTCAGGATGCTGGGCTCCACTGTGCCCAAACTAAGGTCCCTGGGGAATGGGATGGTGAAGGTTTTCATCCTGGTGGGAGCACCAAGCAATGCAACACATGGTGGAGTGAGAAAACATGCCAATGACACTGGAGGCACAAAGGGGAGCAGGAGCATTTAAGGATAGACCTGAGTAGAGACTCAGTAAAGACTGGCAAAGTCAGAAACCCAGCTACAGCATATAGTCAGACTCTTATCTCTCTTTCCACCCAAAATAGTACAGGAACATCTTCTTCAGAACCCTGTTAAGAAAAGTTTTCCAATGTTTTTTTGTAGAGCTTAGCATTTATGTTCTTCTTTTGTACCTCACAGCTCTTAGCTTTTAAGAAACAGACCACACAAATCCCTCATCAATACTTAAAAAAAAAAAAAAAAAAGAGAAGGTAGAATTTGGCTGTGGAAAGCAGCTGGAAAGGGCACAAACAAAAGGGACAGATGCTAGCAGTAGATCACCTAGCAAACTGATACAGCTCTTTGCCACCAACAGCTTTCAAAGAGTAGTTTCCTATTACTTCATATTTGTAGAAAGCCATGCACACTCACTGTATAATAGGGCTGGAAACTGTATTAAATGTAAGTCTAAACACTATTTTAACCCTCACAGCCCAAGAAAATAACATCACATGGCTAGAAAAGGAGCAGCTCTTTGGAAGGATGTGCACATACAATAAGACTACAAGGAAGCACAAGTCAGAACTGTGCAGGGTCAGAAAGCAAGCAAATCCTGTTAGTCACCAGCATTACTGCTGCCTACAAGCTTATGCAAGGGCTTCACAGCAAGTCTTAATAAAACACAGAGAAAGCACAGAAGATGCTGCCCTGTCCTACAAGTCCTATGTCACCAGGCATCCAGCAGCATTAACAAGTGAAGAGATACAATGTATCGGAGCATACTAATGCTTAAACACTTCACACCTAAGAGGCAAACCCATAGTTGTTCCCTTCCCCTAATCTGGATGACACTTTCTCCGTTTTTAAAATCCAGAGACATGCTGAAGAAAAAAAATGGTCCAACAGCAGACTACACAAAGATTCAGAGGATTTCTACCTGGCTGCTCTGGAACAGGTTTCTTACAGGCCAAGGAACAGGTCACTTAAAACTGAAGCATAAAATCCTACCTCCAACTTGATAGAGAAGTCAATGTCTAAATTTCTTCAAGGATCTCAGGGGTTATTTTTCTGTCTCTAGCACAACCTTCCTCCTGTGAGCATAGAAGAAACACTTTCCTATCTGACAGAGCCAATGCAAGGTTGAACATATTAAAGATCAGGAGATACTAACCCCTGTGTCTTGCACAGATGGGAGGCTTTGTGAAATTATACAAAACCACAGTGTGAACATTTTCCTTTTTATCGGAAGAATCTAAATACTAACATGATTATATTTAGTCCTTCACTTACAGAGGAATGACTGATTCACAATGCCATATTCCTAAGTTCTACCAGACCTTTAAACTGTGAGGAAGAGCTCCCAGCCCCAGGTTAAGATAACTGTAAAAGCCAGTAGAGATGAGCAAAGAAGCGAGTTATGAGAAAATAAGTGTGCTGGTAACACGTCACCTGTTCCCCAGGGAAAGCGCTAGCCAAAATAAGATTTGTGAATCTGTTCTGGGATCTGAATGACCCAGCAATGTAAAGAGTTTTAAGTGTTTATATAGTCAAGGGTGCCTGTGAAAAAACACCACCCCCAGATAAGATCAGAGAGAAGGATCTCAAAGACAGAAGACACAGTCCAAGCTTTTAACAAGCACATGAAGCACAACCCTTAAAGAGCTAAATGATAGTACAGTTACACTGACTTACTGAGGGGCTGCCAGTAAAGACAAGAGGGGTGTCCCCCATCTCTCTTGCCATCACATACTGGAACTTGGTCCACCAGAGCTGATAGCAGCTATACACTACTTGTCTGATCTCTCTTCTATATATGGAAGAGACACATCTGTATGGTTTTATATGGTAATCGTGACTGGCAGACAGTGGCTTCTCTCTACACTAATGACCAAACAAATACAACAAAAGTAAGATGGAAGTAGAATTACTCATAAGTACCTCTTGCCAAAGTATTTGCTGATGACAAGACAAAACCAAAGCAATGGCTAATTGTTGCTAAAGCAAGTGGTCCCACTCCCTTTCTCCTCAGGCTCCTCTTTGTTATGCCTCTGACTCTATTGTGACTGGCCCTGAAAGCTAAAGCACCAAAAGGCCAATTCTATGTAAGGATTTGATTTTCTTACTGGTTTAGCTCACAGAACTGGTTTTGCTCCACTGCAGGGTGGGACAGGCACAAATGTTGTCACAGAGAGAGATGCAAGAGCAGGCAGGCAAGAGGCTGCACCCTCCTACTATCACCAAACTTAGCTCCATGGTAACACCAAATTGTATGCTGAGGCCTTCACAGTCCAGAACTTGGCCTTGTGATAGCCCTGAGCAGGAAAAACTTTATTAGAGCCTCTGCTGGATGGAGACAGCCAATGCCTTCAGAGCCAGCAGAAATCCTGTACAAAGTAAAACTTGGAGCATAGCTAACAGCTGCTACCTGCACTACACAACTAAAACTAATTCATGGTGGGCAGATTGCTATTCATACCCATTCCAACATCACACTCCCTGGGCCTCAAGGACAACTGCCATTTTTTGTGTTGTCAAATTAGAGACATGTGAAGAGGAAAAGGACCTTCACGTATGACTCACTAGTCAGTGCTTCCTCCTACAGAGCCTGTGCCTCAAGATGCTGCTGGAATTGCGATAAGAACCAAAAAGAGAAAATTTGAGTCCTGCGAGATTAGCTCCTCTGACTTCCACAGCAACAAAACCCATGCATACTATTGCAAACCCAGCAGAGCTAGAGAAGGTTTCTTCAGGGTTAAGAAATACCCAGTCTATTCTGAGCAACCTCTGACACATAAGGTAACAACATGTTAGTTTAACTGGGATAGTTCATTCTTAGCCAAAGCTTCTAAACACACCTTCTTTCAGCAGCATTACTAGTTTTAGGTTATTACGGTTACAAGAGTTATGTAATTTCTTATGCCTCTTTTGTAGGGGCTTGCTTCCCCCTCTCAGCACAGCAAGTGTTTCTACAGTTCTAGTGTGAATCTCCATCCTTCATCCTCAGATTTCATCCCTGTTCAGACTCCAACATTTTTCAGGGCATATCTACACTGGAACAGGCCAACCGCACCCTCCCCTGTCACCAGTTCTGCTGTCTTTCCACCCTCTCACCCAAGCCAGCCCAGCACCACTGGCAGGGAGGAATTCCACATTTCTCCATCCCATCTGACCCTTTTGTCTTCGTCCCCCCACTGTGCTGCTGCCATTCCCCTGGACCCACAGCTTCAGTGTTTGGCTCGTCCTTCTCAAGCAGGATGAGGCCCTTTCAGTCTGCTGCACACACACACGCTGCACGTGTAGCTCCCTTCCCCACAGCTGCTATATTCATCTGCACCTTCACCAGCTCCCTCCGGCAGCGATGGCTGCACAGTAGAAACCCTCACAAAGCTCTGTAGGGAACACAGAGAAGTTCCCTTGCTGAAACCTCAGCCGAAATGAGGAGCCACCACCGGGAGGGAGACCTCCCTGTCTGCCCAGACCGTGGATGATTCTATCTGCAGAGCTCCGATCGCACATGGCAGCCACATGGAACCAGCTTAGAGCTGCCCGGGGGTCCCGGCCGAGGGCAGGCCGGTTGCTAGGCCAGCTCCACCCCGCGCCTTCCCGGTCTGGAAGCCCAACGAGGCGAGCGGACCCGTCGCCCTGCGGGCAGGTCGGCTCCAACCTAGAGATAAAGGCTGTGCGCAGGGCGGCTGGTGGCCGGGCACTCTCTCCGCTAACAGAAAAGTTCCTCCGTGGAAAAACACACATTTCCTCGAGCGCGGATGGAGGACGAAGACATCCAGCCCTGGCTCACGGGCAATCCCGACACCCGCCTTCCCCCCGCCGCGCCCTGGCGCCGTCGCGGGGTGCGCCCGCCCTCCCCGCAGCCCGGCCCTGAGCCCCGGCCTCCCGCCTCACCTCCGGGGCCGCCGCTCCGCGCCCGCCGAGAAGCGTGGCTCCCTCCCACCGACCCTGGCATCGCCGACGGCGCCCCCC
>JANHGN010018858.1:194046-205293 GCA_024605025.1 Megaceryle maxima | reverse complement strand
AAATCATCCTGATAATCTTAAAATAAAATTATGCATAAAAAAATCCACCTTGGTGATTAATTGATGGAGACCTTCCTACTTGGTTTCTTTCTGCATTGGAGTAGCAAACAGCTCCTTGCTATAAGGAGCCCAGAGACAGCTTTTTTACATGCTCCCTGTGGGAAGCTGGATGCCTTCAAAGGAGTCAGAAGGGAAAAACACAGGAGGCATTCTGGCTCTGCTTCTTTCTCTGCTGTGGCCAGCAGTGCTAGGAGTTGTTTGTAAGAAATGAAAAGTAATTCCAAAGTGATTGGATGAATAGCACAAAAAAATCCAAAGATAGACCAACTAAAAAGGGGAAAACTGTTGACTTTTTCAAATGCCCAGAAATCCACACCTGATATATCATCATTACATAAATAAGTGATGTTTCCTTACTTGGAATTATTTGCTTTGTCCCCATTTATTTTTATTAGAAATATAGAAAGCATTTACCTTAATGTGAGACCCAGAAGACTTTAAATCACCACAAAAGAAACAATTATCTGCAAACTCAGTGCTTCATTATGAACAAGGCTGTGATAAAAATCCAGAGAAATAATGAGATCACTTTCAGGTACATGAGAGAATAAAGTTAAAGAAACAAACAAACAAACAAACAAACACAAACAAAACCAGAGAATCAGACTCATACTTCAGGAAAATAGGCGGGGGGGGGGAGGGGTGGAGAGAATACCAAACAATATTTCACCATGGGCAGGTTAAATGAGCGATTATTGAGACAAGGTACAGAAAGGAGATCAGAAAACACTGGCATAAAAATTGCTTTCATTAAATGGTCAAAAAGTAGAGAAAAAATAAAATCTACTTTACGCCAAACTGATATGTCTTTGAAATAAAATGTTTTGTTTAAGACTGTTCTTGCATTTAAGTTTTATCCCCCATTTCCTTTAATTTATTATAGTAAATGGAAACATCTATTTTAAGAATCAAATTTCACATTTTGCAGAGTCCAAGACAGCCCATACCAGTCAGAATTTAAGGAGATTTTCTCACTTTTGTCTGAAACATCTCTGCCTTGCTCAAAATAATTACTTGGCTATTTGGAACATAAGTCTCTGATGTCATAAACATATGACCCAAACCAGGACATAGAAAAATAATATGTTTGCATGCAGGTCATTTCTAGAAACTGCCAGGTACAGGGCACCAGGTTACAGGGGTTCATTTTTCCTACCCACTCTCCATTTCTATACTTTTCCCAAAATTATGGTCTTGCTAGAATTTCTGAAACACATCTGGTTTGGGGTTTTTTTCCAGTTTGTGATTTTTTAAAGTAATTTCTTCCTGCATTTTTATGTTTTCACTCTTCTGCAGTGTGTAAAGTAGCTAAGCAAGATCAATTACTGTGTGGAGTTTCAATAAATTTACTCTCCAAAGCAGTATCTTTCTTAAACTCTAATCTTTACTGTTGCACTACTCTGACAGTTTCCATTGAGCACTACAAGAAGAAGAATTACGTAATTGTATCTAATTGTGTTCTCCCTGACTGTTGTTTAAACAAGGAAAGCCTTTCAGTTGTTGTGGAAAGTATTAACAGCAGACCTTTGCTGACCTTTTTGAGCCATTTGGGAAAACTTGACATTACACAGAAGCTTACTCAAACAAGCTATAATTAAGTTGAAAGTGGAGTGACACCACTTACAAGAGAAAACTAAGGATGGCCATTTAATCCAAAAATTACTTAAGGACTCCCAGGAGCACAAAAGTTTACCTCTACTGAAATAATTATGTTTTGCCATTAGATGAAGAGAGGGTACAAATGGAATATGCATGTTCTTTTCAACATCACTACCCTTTGCTGCTCTACCAAAACTGGAAGGGGCAGTGGAAAGACCTTTCAAACTAATGTTTTGCATTCAATTAGGTAGAAGCATCTGCTTTGCCTTTAAATAATCTGTCAATCATTCACAAGGTAAAAGACACATGCTAACTGCTGCTGCACACCCAAAAGTCCCAAGGACTAACAGAAGCATAGAGGCTTTCACCTTCTGAGGTTCAGGACAGCAGTGCTTTATCTCTCACTTAGCATACTGGTTTCTTCTCTATTCCCTCCTTTGTCCATCTCTCCCACTATCTTATTTTCACCATTCACAGCAAATATTTGTTGTTAGTTGTCTCTGAAGTCAAAATGTACATTGCATAAACTGCAAGTTGTGTGTCAAAAATAAGAACGGTGTCAAATTTACAACAGCCCCATCTAAAATATTAAGCATTTATGTTTATGTGAAGGTTATTTAGGAAATGCCTCACACACATCCATCCTTTTACAAAATTCCTGCTGTAATATTCTCAAAACTCAAACATATAAATTTGTTCCCAAAATATATACTGTAATCTATGTAACTCTGAAATATTAAATGAGGTATTTCTTGGAAAAGAACAGGCATCAAAAAAATTAGAGCCAAAATCATTCCCCTCAGTTACAGATTCAATGGTATCAACTTCTCAGATGGTTTCATTGCATCAGACACAATCTCTCCATTCACAGCTACAGGAACCAGCTGTGCTACCCAAATGTCCTGGCCTTTTCTGTACATTCTTCTCGTGCTTTCTGCTTTGCCAGTCATACCAGCTTTCATGCCCCTTTCATTTCTTTCCTAAAGGCCACCTTCTGTGCATCCTCATGCATGAAAATGATTTCAAATCTATTTGCCTTCAACATATTTGAATTATTCCTAGAAGAGTTCACTCCTTCAACACTGTCTATAAAATTCTAGAATGCAGTCTTAGAACATATTTAATGTTCTGCTGCTTACCTCTAACTATACATCTAAAACTATGAAAGGCCTTCACAAATTGGAGCTAAATAAATGATAAGTTGACCAATGGGAGTAGATAATCATATTCCTGTAATTAAGGACTATTTTTAACATCGATATCCATTATTTTATTTATACCTCTTTTCAATTATAATATATGCTCCAAACATCATTATCATTCATTCAGATTGTGAGTACAGAAATCTCTTCTCCCTGTTTACTCAATTGCTTTCACATACCAAGCACAAAGCAATTAATAACAAAACCCCCAACAAAACGTTAAGTGACTATCTGCGGGTTAACAGTCAAAATTGTTTCTTCTGGTTATAGCTGTTTTGATATTTTGAACTATTTCTAAACAGAACCTGTTTGTAGGAAATACAGAAAAACTAGAGGGCCACTGAAAATGCCCTGAAATCACCGAAGAGTGAAATCACTGAAAATCACTGAAAGTGATTTGGGAAAAATTTTACATTTCATAGTAGCATCCCCAACATGATCATTGTAACACCACTGTAAGGTATCCTTTATAAGGATAATCATCTACATAATTTAGCTGCCTGAAATAATAGGCTATGAATTGGGAAGTCAGTTTTCCTATCACTCCTCCATAGTCTCCTGAAAAGTTAGGATCTTCTGGATGACTGTTCAGAATGAGATCTTATTTCCTCCCACCAAGAACTTGTCTACCTCACATACCTTTCAAGATAGTCCAAAAAGTCAAGTCAAGTAAATTAATTACCAAAATCAGGCTTTTTGAATTCCCCTATAACTGCTCACAAAAATGCAGAAGGTAATTTCGGAAGGTAATAACAGATAATAGATTGATGGGAGGGGAACAGCAACTTTTCATCCAAATTTGCTCCTTTGTAAAAAGATTTTTGTAAACACATTAAATCAAAACAGGTTGAAAGTAAAACAATTTTAAATTATTTTTCTTCTTTGAAAGATATGATGACAGAATATGAAATGCTTTCAAATTCTTACAAGTCAAACAACAATAACATTTTATTTTAATGCATCCAAAACATACTTTCCTCTGTAATGCAAAGAGAAATTACATAGTAACCTATAAAGTCCTTTTAATGTGGATCTACCTGTGGGTGATTCCTTAATGTTATCCTTTTTGATACACAGTAGGAGCAGAGGATTAGAGGCAACTTTTCTATTCCCCAGAATTATTCTGCTAGTGAACCAGATGAAAGAATTTTCAATTGAATGAAAAATTTTTAATTTGGTAGAAAAGCCATCCAGAACTGATCTACCAAAAATACTTCTGTTGTTGAAAAATGTTATTTCTCAGCACTAGGACATTCACAGATTTTCATTAAATTCAGGTAAAAGGATACCTGGTAAAGACGACAAAGAAAGCGAGATAACACAATATATGCCTTTGCATAAAATGTATGCTGCTAAACAGGGCTCAAAAAACAAACAAAACACCACCCAAACATGTTTCTAAACCACAGATTATGTAGATTTTTTGGTTGTTGTTCACTTTATAAAAGGCCTCAGATAAAAATTTCATGTGCTACCTTTGTGTAGAGAGTTACAGCTCACTACAACTGCAGTCTCTCTTGATACTTCTGGCCACAGTCAAATTAAGAAAAGTCTTTTGAAGCAGTGAAAGCGAGATGTGGCACAGCTGTCCTTTTCTGTTGTGCCTCATAACAGACATCTTGAGAAAATTGAGTAACCTTTGGACCAACATCAATTATACCTAAAAGGATGGAAGCAACTCAAATCAGGGAATTGGATAAAACAAAGACTTGTGCTATGGATTCTCTTCTTTTCACAGTACCCAGGATAATAAGAACACACTGAGATGTTGTCCACTAGAGGACTTTTCCTTACTTGCATAAATTTCCTACTAGGTTTTATGAACATTTTGTCTCAAACAGCCCACTGAGGACACTGCAAAGAGCAGTTTTCCAGGGACTATCATCAGCTCTACAACAAAGGGAGGCCCCAAGCTGGAATGGCCAGAACATAGCTTTCTTGTTCATACTGTTCCTGCAGTAGTTGCATGGTATATTCACTAGTAACGGACCCTAAACCTCCAGAGGTGCCATTCAACAAAATAATTTGCTGTATGTGCTCATTCTGGCTAGGATAGAGTTAATTTTCTTCACAGCAGCTAGTGTGGGGCTGTGTTTTAGGAGTTGTGCTGAAAACAATGTCGACAACACAAGCATGGTTTAGTTCAGGTTGAACAGGGCCTTACATAGAGTCAAGGTATATTCTGCTTCTTATGCCACCCCATCAGCATGTAAACTGGGAAAGCCAAAGACATTGGGAGGGGACAGAGCTGGGATAGCTGACCCCAACTGACCAAACTTTTTGATGTCATGCTCAGCATATAAAGCTGGGGGAAGAAGGAAAAAGAGGGCACAATGGTTTTTGTCTTCCCAAGTAACCATTATGCATGATGGAGCCCTGCTTTCCTGAGGTAGCTGAACACCTGCCTGCCAATGGGAAGCGGTGAATAAATTCCTCATTTTATTATTTCACTTGCACACATGGCTTTTGCTTTACTTAAGCTGCCTTTATTTCAACTCAAGTTCTCACTTTAACTCTTCTGATCCTCTCCCCATCCCACTGAGGGAGGAACAAGTGAGCAGCTTTGTAGTGCTCAGTTACCAGCTGAGGTTAAACCACAACACTATAGGAATTTAGGAATTCAAGCTATTGACTTTAGACCTGTGAAGACCAGCAACATGGATCACAAATTACTAGTAGCAACAGACAGCATGCTCTATTTGATAACTGTTTGCCGATATCAGAACAGTTATTTGTCACAAAAGCCAAATAATCAAATCTGCAGCTGTCATTATATTATCTCAGTATTTTCCTCTCTGACATCTCAAATTATTTATGTCCTTGTTTCTTGACAAAAAAAAAACACCACCACACCAATTCAATGCTTGTGATAAGTTTGTTTTGGTTTTTTTTTTTTTTTTTTTTTTTTGGGAACAGGTCAGTGCCCAAATATTTCTGTCATTTCAATTAAGATTCTTGATTTTTCGTGTATTATCACTTCTCTGGTATAGTGAAGGGGAAGAGTAGAATTACATTTGACTTTCACTATGATATACTGGAGTTGAACAATGCCCAGCTTCCTACAAAGTCACTGAAAAGATTTTTTTTTTATCTTCCAGTAAAATCAGATTAACAAAATTTAATTGCATGAATTTATTAAAACTCTGTACTTTTATATTGTAAAGAACATAGTTACACAGCATGAAACCAGGCATTGCTAAAATTAGGCAATGTGTAATAAAAAGTCTATCACACAAAGTTAAGTTAAACAAAAACTCCTAAAAACTCCTCCTTTTGTGCAAAATAGTGACCTTCCATTTAACAGTGGTGCCATAACAGTTGTTCTGTGTTGTGCGAGAAATATTACTACATGTTCTCCATGTAACTCAGCTCACACCAATCTAAATATTTGATACAATATTTTACCATTTGGGGTTTAACATTAGTTTTAAATTCCCTAAACTAATAACTGAATCTTTAAAAGTCACAAAACAAAACAGTTACCCAAGTGGAAAACATCTTAAAAGCTCTCTGAAGTTGGGAATAAAGCTTTATTAAATACAACTGTTCTGACACGATGGATGTACTTACCATAACACCTATGGGCTTACACTATTACTGCTCTCTTGAACAATTCCCTAAGTGGAAATATATAATTTAGCACACCAAGGTCTCTCAAATATAGTGTCATACAAATTTGTCAGTGTCTATCAGCTCTAGCTAACTTCTTAGTGGGAAGCACCTTTCTGTCTGTCTTTAACAAAACCAATGTAATTTAATTTAGAATGTTTATTAAGTATTTTATATAAATACACTAAAGACATAAAGCCTAGCTCCTGAAAAATTCTGTTAATGATTTCCATACATCAGTGCCCTCAACAAACCAGGCAGAAAGACTTGGTAGGCAATGGTGGGGAGGACTAAACAATTTCCAGTAAGTTTTATTTGAGTTTCTTCAGTTCATATTATGTCCATTAGCATATCAGAAAAGATTGCCAGAAGAAAGTTTTGATTAATGACATACCAAAGAAAAATATATTCAGGCAGAGAATTTTCTCAAAGTAAAATACAACTTTTATAACTAAACATCTATGTGAATAGAGGACAAACATCAAGAAAAATAGCAAGCCACACATTCAAGAAAAATACAAGTCATCATATAGTCTGGACAATAAAGCACACTGAATCCAAAAGCAAGTTAATTTTGTTGTGAATAATCTGACCAGTTAGAGTCAAAAGAATCCACAGCTTCTTTATGCAAGCAGAAAGTTTCCATGTAAATACCATGAATTCACGTTCACTGGCAGCAGGAAATTTTCCTAGTAACTTCAGGCAGCTTCAACTTTGGTTCTAAACAAGAATTGCCATAGTAGAATATATTTTTCAAAGTTGCATGACACCCCTCTGTGACATTACCTCTAATGTTTCAGCCTTTACCAGGGGAAAGGTAAAACAACAGTATCTAAGAAAACCTAAAGGGATACATAAGAAAGAATCCTATTGCGCATATACATATATATATATCTTTAAAACACTTCTCCTTACTGTGCTGCTTTTCAACAACAACAAAAAGATATTTTCAGATTGTGTTTGTAGAACATGAGGATACAAGTGGTTTCCTACACAGTATAAATCCCTGACAGTGATTCCCTGCAGAACATGCTCTTTCCCACTCCCAGTTAGCCTTGCACAGTAATGAACAAAGTAGTTTCTTTTTGTTTTATTGTGCAAGGGAAAATTATTTTTTGTATTTTACACTTTTATTCAGGCATTTTATATTTGTGCCTCTAGCTTCCCTACAAATGGGGACACTGAAGATGAACTATTTCCTATTTTAATCCTGATATATCATAACAAAGTTGTAGTATCATAGTGTTTTATTGATACATGTTTAGAAATGAAAACTTAAGTCCACTCTAAAAGCTGTGGGAAAGGGAAAATACTTCACATGGGTAAGTCATAAAACAAGTGTTTGTCATGGTTAAAATAAAACTTTTTCCATGACCACACATTTCCTTCTTATTTCAATATGCCATTGCCCAACTAAAGAACAAGCAGCAAGACACAGAAGGTAAAAGAGTTTTAGGCACAAGTATTTCTTTTGCTCCCCTTGCCATGTAAAGGTATCTTAATTTGGAAGAAAAGAACATCCCAAGTGCCTCTCAACCTTTAAAGAAAATGCACATTCTGTGAAACTTGTTGAACATAATCTACACCATACTGCAGGTGAGGCTTGCCAGTCCAATCTGACAGGCAGGTATCAAAAAAATAGGCATGTCTCCTGATAAAACAGAGGGATAAACGCTTATGTCCTTTGTGCTACACACACAGGGTGCATTCGGAGCCTGCAGTCACCTGCATCTCATACGAGTTGTTACTAATTATTCATTATTAATAACTACCTTTAGGGAACTAGGATCAAAGACTGGACTAATATTATTGCCATACATGACAGACTGCAGGGCCCACTCTAGTCCTTTGCACTTCAAAGCAGCTGTGGGACAAAGGAGGCTGACTTTGGGCCAACAGCACAAGGGCTATGGAGTCACAAGAGTTTGCCATTGTCTCCTTCCCCCTTTTTAGCTGGCATTCATTAGGAGGGCCACAGATAAGGGATCCTGAGCTGAGTGAATTGCAATGAGCTGTTGCATTTTAGGTGGTTTTAGGGGAAGGGAGGCAATTCTTGCTTTACTGCCAGATGTGGCCTTTTGGAGTCCTTCCCTTCTTTGCTTTTGTTGCACTTCTTCCAGAAGCATCTCCAAACACCATCCACCAAATGGAGCAGCAGGACTGCCTGAGTACCACTGTGTTATCAGTCCATGCTGTTGTAGTGTACTCGATTTGCAGTCAAAGAGCTGAGGATGGTGAGGAAGGGACATCTGTGTGTCAGAGCCATGCTGTTCCCCCCATGCTCCAATTCCCACAGGACAAGGCCTTGGACTGCAGCAGTGATTCCAATGAAGAGAACCAATGAAGAGCCTGGATAAGGGACCTCCCTTACACAGGACAGATTGTGAAAGTACACTTGTCTTGAGCAAAGAAGTTCAGTTCTCACATGTTAACACATACTCAGCCTGGTTAAATCACACTCTTCAATCTTGTCTGTCATTCTTCACCATCTGTGACAAGGTTTTTCTCTTTGAAACTACTAAGAGAAGTTGACCTTCTGTGCTTACATGCATTTCCTCTGTTGAATTTTTAGACTCATCTTACCATGTCAAGGCTTTCCTGAGGAGGACCATGGTATATAAATAGCCAAGCTCAAAAGATGATCCTTCTGATCAATTTAGGCAATTTGTCTTCCTTGATTATATGATAAAACAGTAAGTTTACTTCTCCTCAAAACTTAAGAGTTGAAGGTACTGAGCTATCTTGTTTAATGATTTCTAAAGGAGCCTTAAATTAGACTGGAATATCCACAAAGTTTGGAAACATCTGGTGCTAATCTAATACCTACTCCAATCTAAAAAGACTGATTAAACACTGCAGCAACAGGTGGTGCAAACACTAGTAAGTCAGTTTTAATAAGAAAGGTCAATGCTTTCAGCACCTTTTTTTCCCCCCCAATAAGTACTAAAATTCCTCTTAACAGGTGTGGGTCTAGGATATATAATTAACATTGTTCACAAGCAAAGGTGTAGCAGTTCTATTTTTAAGATATCTTAAAAGTAAAAATAACCCTTCCAATATTTGAAATAATCATCCTTGACTTCCTCTTCCAGTCTCTTTTCATGTGTATTTTTCATGTCATGACTGTTTATGGGTATCAGACTGGAAGAATTACAGCACAGTGATCAGTATTACTCCAGTAAAAAGGGTCTTCTCAATTTACTACTGATTCTTGTCTAGCATGTTCTAAATTCCAACCCTAACTAGCACAAAAATTCAATTCCTTCTTGCATTCAATGGATACCTATCCCTATTCCTACAAGGAGGTTCTGTTTAATTGTTGGTGGCTCTCAAAAGTGCATCAGACTCCACTCTGCCTAAATGACTACTCAGTGAGAGAATATGTAAAGTCTAGGGCAGGGGAAAGAAAAAAACCCACAGGAATGAAGCCTGACTCTGTAGTACGCCAGGGTTCTCCCTTCAGAGTAGACAACTTATATTTTCCTTTCAGGGTGCACAGACTGCATGTTTAATGTTTATATTTGCTTGGCATTCTTAACATTCCTTGTAACAATGTAATGCTGGGGCAAACTTTACTTGGCACCTCGACTGAAAATGACACTTCAGTGTTCTGGTTTGAGTACAACACAACACAAGTGAAAGGGGATAAAGATGCTCTAAAAGAAAGCAACATCTTCAGGCCAAAAGGTACGTTGCTTAACTAAATGGTTCCTATGCCTTTTACTGTTTACAAGGGCTTTTCTTTGCCTGCTACATGGGCTATTTTTACAGAAACCCCAAGGGATTATTTATTGTGGAAATAAGAAATAACAAAGCAAAGAACTTCAAGGGAGTGTTCAATATAACAATCCAAAAAAGAAAATAGTAGCATCTGAATCAATACAGAAAAACTTTGTCCTCCATCACACTGTGTAGGGGTTGGAAGGTCCAGTACAGAAGCAAATAAACTAACAGTTATTATTCTGCAGGGACAGGAGTGCAAATAATCCCTTATTCCAGCTGTTTGGCAACACTGAGCTGATTACAGCTGAGGAACAGTGCTGCAAGAGGAGGAAACTTTAACAAAATAGAGCACATCTACAGCAAATCATGAGAATATACAGAAAAATTGGGCTCCCTGGAAGGTCTGTTGGAAGAGGATAGGGTAACCCAAGCCAGTCACAGCCCTGGGGAGGGGGGGAAGCCATGAGGTATACTGCAACCAGGATGCCCCAGGAACGAGCAGCCTCTTGCAGGGAGAGCATACAACTGTTTTCCACATTTTGCTGTGACACACTTCCAGCCAGAGTAAGGCTTTTCTTGGCATGACAATTCACCAACAGAAGGAAAGGTAGGTTTGCTCTCCTGCCTCCCATGGAGGCTGCATTTCTCCAGCAGTGCCAAGCAACACAGCACACACACTGCACATGTTGGAATGTGGTCTCTAGCTACCATTGTCTGGATTCCACCCAGTCCTTTCTGAAAATCTAACTGCATAAATACCCAATGAATTCCTCCAAACTATACTACTACCCACAGCCACAGCCTGTACCATCCCTTCTTACCCAAACCACAAGGACTGTTGTTAATCAAAGCCTATGCCAAGACATCTTCAACTCGATACCTTAGTATTACCCTAAGAGTTTGGGATCAAGTTGTATTGCTTGAGTGAAATTGTGTGTGCTTCAAACCAGTTAAAAAGTGATGTTCCAGTTCTAAATGATCTCTCGAACTCAAACACCAAAAAAAAAAAAAAAGCTCTGTAGAAATTTCTCTGGATTTGGTCCTACATTCTTTT
>JANHGN010018858.1:152125-194005 GCA_024605025.1 Megaceryle maxima | reverse complement strand
AGTTCTAAGAGCTTTTTAATGACTATTTGCTGTAGAACTACACAGTTCTTTGTTTATTTATTAATTATGAATAATTAGAGAGGATACTTGCAGGAGAAAGAGCTTTTGGGGGTTTTTTTCAAGGTGGATATTTTAAGAACATTCATTTTTATAAGACCTACTAAGCAGTCCTCATTCAATCCATCCCAAAACTTGGGCATGCTTGTAAATGCCCACATAACCATGTTTAGCAGGACAACATAAAACAAGACACAAGACATTTAAATTCAAGAAAAAAATACTTTTTCCAACCTAAGAATCAGTTACACTAAAATCCAAGTAGTAAAATAAAAATATAAGGTTTATTATAAGTCTGACTGGCATTTATCTTTCCTAATTCTTATATACCACTTGTGGCCTCAAGTAAATATAAAGCTTTTGCTCCATTTTAATCACGTGGATTTAAGAAAGTTATTATTAAAACAGAACCTTCATGGTTTTTCAGCTATATTGATATACTGGTGTTAATATTCATTTAGCTTACTCCTTTGAGTTTGTTATGAATTATTTTCCTCCTCATCTACACTTCCTTATGAAACAGGAAAGAAAATAAAGCCAAACAAAAAAGCCCCGTACAACTCTCTATAGAGAACTTAGAAAATCCTTGTTGCCATGTCTTTTTCATATCTTATGGCTGGAGGAAAGGGAGAGAGGAAGAGAAAGGTTTACCATAGGTAGATAAAAGTTAATTACTGGGAAAATTAATTCTTTCCTGCACACTCATCAGTAACTTTACAGCAACAAGACATTTAATTAGTAGCAAAAAGCACTTACAAGAAAATATCCTTTCTCTTAAGATTATGTGGTCAGCCAGGCTATACGAGTTGTCAGCATGACTAATGTTATGGCAGAATAGCTGATGTAATAGCAAAAGAACAGACATCAGTCTTCAACTTTAAAAGCCTTGTGATGTAAAAGGTATCTTGTTTGCAGGATGGCTAAATGATTCTTACAATGAAGACGTTTATAATCTTGTAAAGACCCAAAATACACATTACTTTTCTTGTGCAAACCAGACGCAGTTGAATTGTGGCATATTGTCCCCCAGTACATTTTAGAAATTTTGTAGTGAATGTGTCATCAACTATAAGCCAAACTGTTCAATATCAAAAAATCAGGAAGATGTATCACCATACTTTTCTGTACAATGGGTTCATTTTGTCCCATCTTTCCAACTTGCAAATTATACAGACCCAGCTTTCTGATAGATTTGGCCAAAGAGGGGATGCCAAAGACATAGTTATGAATAAATTATTTTGGGAGTAGATTAAATTACACAATTTCATGTCACACTGTGCTACAAGTGCCAGAAGTTATGGCTCTAAGAAGGAATTTAGACAAAATTAATTCAAGAAAAATTAGTAAAGTACAATTAGACACAAAGATAAAACTTCTAGCTCAGCACATCTCTGAAAGCTGTGGGGAAAAAAATGCACATACTTGCTATGTTCTTCACTTTAAAGGAAGTTTTTAGGCAGCTGTGTGTTTGTTTTCAGAAAGATGAGGTTTTGATTATAAATAAGACCTGAAGCATTTACCCATTGATATCATTGTTCTTTTTATTATTTAGTATTTAAATTCCATCTGAGATTAATTGCACACTGCTATATTGCTCAGCAAATATCTGAAAGCCAAGTGCCTTTCATGAGACTGCTGTAAAGGTGTAAGAGAAGCCAACTATATATATTAAGGTAAATATGTATACCAAAAGACAGGGTGGAATCCATATCTAACTAGTATCAGAGCCTAACTAGTGAAGGTCAACAGAGCTGCAAGATCCCTCAGGGAGAGATTCTACTTATTTCAGAGAATCACTACAGTTGGAAAAGACCTTTAAGATTGTCAAGTCCAACCATTATCTAACTCTACCGGGGCAACTATCACACCCTACTCTTAAGCACTATATCTAGATGGTTTTTAAATACATCAAGGATGGTGATTCAACTACTTCCCTGGGCAGCTTGTTCCAGTCTTTGATAACCCTTTAGGTATAGAAGCTTTTCCTAATGTCCAACCTAAACCTCCACTGATACAACTTGATGCCATTTCTTCTTGTCCTATCAGATGTGACTTGTGACAAGATACCAACAGCCACCTCTCTAGAATCTCCCTTCAGGCAGTTGTAGGGAGCAATAAGGTCTCCCCTCAGCCTCCTTTTCTTCAGGAGTAAAAAAAACCCCAGCTCCCTCAGTCACTCCTCATAAGACTTAGTCTCAAGACCCTTCACCAGCTTCATTGCCCTCCTCTGGACCCACTTCAGCACCAAAATGTCTTTTTTTTTTTTGCATTGAGGTGCCCAAAACCGAAGAGAGTACTCAAGGTTCAGCCTCACCAGTGCTCAGTACAGAGGGACAATCACATCTCTCCATCACACTATTCCTGACTCAGGCCAGGATGCTGTTGACCTTCTTGGCCACCTGGGCACACTGCTAGCTCATGTTCAGCCAGTTGTCAATAAACACCCCCAGATCCCTCTCTGCCAGGCAGCTTTCCAGCCACATTTCCCCAAGCCCGTAGCTTTGCCTAGGGCTGTTGTGGCCCAAGAGCAGGACCCGGCCCCTGGCCTTGTTGAAGCTCATGTGATTGGCCTCAGCCCATCAATCCAACCTGTCCAGGTCCCTCTGAAGAGCTTTCCTACCCTCAAGCAGATCAACACTTCCACCTAGCTTGCCTGCAAACTTCCTGAGGGTGCTCTCAATCTGCTAATCAAGGTCATTGATAAAGATACTAAACAGGAGTGACCCCAGCACTGAGCCCTAAGGAACACCAGTTGTGACCAGCCACCAGCTGGATTTATCTCCATTCACTACCACTCTCTGGGACCAGCCATCCAGACAGTGTTTGATGCAGTAGAGCATACACCCATTCAGGCCTAGAACAGCCTTTTTTTTTTATGAGGATGCTGTGGGGAACAGTATCAAAAGCTTTACTAAAGTTCAGGTAAACAACATCCACAGTGTGTCTCTCATCCACCAAGCAGGTCACCTTGTCATGGAAGGAGATGAGGTTCATCAAACAAGACCTTCATGAGCCTGTGCTGACTGGGTCTGATTGCCTGGTTTTCCCATAAACAGTTTGTTATGGCTCTCAAGATTATTTGTTCCATGACCCAGCACCAAGGTCAAACTGACAGGTCTGTAGTTCTCCAGATCCTCCTTATGGCCCTTCTTGGAGATGGGCATCTCAATTCCTAATCTCCAGTCCACTGGGACCTCCCCAGTTAGCCAGTCCTACTGCCAAATCATGAGGAGTGGCTTGAGCACATTTGCCAACTCCTAAGTACTCTTGGGTGTAACTCATCTGGCCCCAGTTGTACATTAATTGTTTAATTACTTAGGTGTATAATCTCAGATAGTTATCTAGGCTGTCATTATAGTCAATAGAGGAAGCACAGCAGCCTCAGATGGGGTTTGTACTGAAAAGAAGCTAAAATATCAGCTGCCAAAAGTACCCATCCACTGCCTACATGGGTGCTTATTTGGCAGTTTCAGTTTAAAATGTAACTTCTTGTCCACAAGAATTCAGTTGAGAGACCCTGCCCATTTTGTCTCCTTTCATGTCTAGTGCTCTCTGATCTGCTTAAGGGAGGGTTGTCTGCAGGTGCTGCTGCAGGATCTGACCCAACTCCTACTGATACCATGGGAGTCTTTAGGAAGCACTGGGTGAGACTCAGACTAAGGTAGAGTCCATGCCTGAGTGCCTGTAGCTCCTTAATGTAACAAGAAAATATTAGTCATTATTCCTTATGGGAGTGATACACAGCCTCTTGCAAACTGAAAAGCCAATGCACATTTCTAATGCAGTCTCAAAAGCAGATCATTATGTATATCACTTTGTATAAACATAGTCATCAAGGGAATTTGGAATAGATTTATACCAACATTTTAATAAGTTTCATAAAAAAAGAGGTGCATCAAATAAAAATAATGAATGATGGAATTAAAGAACCACTGAAAATTGCTAATGTGTTTAATCATCTCAACATCTATATTTATATACGACAAATTTGGATGATATAGTGGGTGTAATTCCGTTTCAAGTCTCTAAGCAGGCACTGCATTTCAAGATACTCAACAAAAACAAAGCCAGAGCTTGCCTCATCTACAGGCAGACAGAAAGTAGGACTTTGTGATCATTTGTGAGTGCACTCAAAAGCCTCTCTGACATCCAGATATTCAGTTAATCAACCAGCAAGTCATGTTCAAGCCAAAGGGAAAAAAAAAAAGCATAACAAGACCAGGACTATATAGAAAATAAATAGAATTCACAAAATAAAGCTGTACAGTGTAATAAACCCTGACATTTTTCTATGACCTAGAACCACACCTAAATGTCCTGTCCATTAAGACAGTCACTTAACTGTGCTCAAAAATGCCAAATCCAACAGCAAAAAGGGCACAGGTCATAGGCCATAGGTCACAAAAGACTCAGGCAAATGCAGCTAACTCTATCTGTGCTGTAATCCTGAAAACCTCTGATTAGTTGCATCATGGTACTAAGGGGTTCCAAGGACCAAAAAAAAATTCTGATCTTTGTGTTTACTGCATTTATTAATATTCTTTTTTTCTTTGACTCACGATATCTCATCTCTGTCTTAGTTATGTTGAAAAGAAACAACATACCAAGGCAAGTGCACAGAAGATGCAGTCGCTGGGAGCATGACCTTACACATGAGCACTGACCCCATCTCTGGATCCCTAGAACTGTGTGAGGGCATGACTCACACCATCTCCCTCCAAATCACTTGCCCAAGTGCAATTGTTGTATTTTTTCAGATATAAGCACACCTATAGACACAGCAGTCCAGCTGGGCTTCTAGAACTCTGGGTTGGCAACCACAAACAAAAGTTTCCAACAGAACAAGATTTCCAGAAGTAAAAAGATGACATTTCTAATAAAATATGGCCTTTCTGGGACACTCTACCCCTAAGGCCTCCATCCTTTTTTCAGGTGATAGTCCTCTCCTGTCCTGTCCCACCACCAGGCTAATGTCACTCCCTGCTATAATCAGCTCACCCTTACTCCCAGCTGCAGGAGTACAGCAGCCAGTTCCAGAATTTCCAACAAAACTTCCGCCTGCTCAGCCTGCAAAAAAAAATCTAGCTGGGGTCAGCAAAAGTAAGAAAGTCTGCAAATAGAAATTGCGAGCAGAGAACCTGGACACGTCAAAGGTGACGAGGCTGCATGATGGCCCTATTTATAACTGACCATATGGCAGTTGATTTCCTGTTGCTCACACAGGGTGTCTCCATGATTCCAGCCTTTGTGCTTCTTCCCACCTCACTCTTCTGCCAGGTTTATTTATACTTTCCCCAGCTCTGACAGCAAATCAAATAAGTTGGCTTTACATGAGATTAAGCAAAATAACTAAAAGAATAAAGAGAGTATAATACTCTCACTGTGCATTGCTCTCCATTGGAGCTGTGAAACAACATAAGTTATTCCTGCACAGCATTTTCTGCTGTATGCAGGACTGAACAACAGTGCAGGTTTATACCTGTGTTACTATTCAAATGCTCATTCTTACCCGAAGTTTCACATAACTTTCCATTAAAACTGACATCTCAATTTGAGGCACACTTAACATCCCCAAAACTAAAGCATCATCTTAAATGCCTGCCAATTTTCCAAGTGCATGATGAAAGAAATAACAAATTAATTTTTTTTTATTGAACACTGTACAATATTAGTCCATTTGGAATAGAGATAAGGAACTAAAGAGCCAAAAAGGCTTTTCCAGTCAACGATCTAAGATGAAGAGATGCCTGGGGGAAAGAGACAAATTTGGAGTGTAGGAAATGAAAAACAATTAGAAGAATTAAAATAATTGTATTTTCCATGAGGGGAAAATAAGAGATATGGGATAAATTACTAAGATGGGTTTCTAGAACAAACAGTGCAGCATTCAAAATTGTGATAATGGGGTTTCAAGTAGAGCTATGAGAAAACCTGCTTAGTGAGCATAAGCCTAACTAAAAAAAATTCTAATCACAAATTTGGTGAACCTAGGGAGAGGTTAATTAAGGCTAGCAGAAACAAAGAGGGTAAGGGCAAGGCCTACTGCAGCAGTTCCCTCCACCCTCTCAAATTTCCAACAACTGCAAACAAAAGAAAGACTGCAGCAAGGGAGGTAATGAGTGTGGAAGAGGAGAGAAAGCAACATTATCATGTTCCCTTGTCCTAACCTTAACCCATCTCCCAAAGTTTAAGTGATGCAATATGCACAGGGCACCTGTGGATGCAAACACAGCTATGAGCTACAGTTCCTTACAAACAGTGGTGTTGATTTGCTAATTAGTAAGACAACAAACATTTCTGACCAGTGAAATATATTGTGAATTGAGTTGCACATAATAGACTGGATGAAGTAGTATATTCTCTCTCTCTCGGGCTGGGGGTCAATCCTTTCATTTTTTGCTTCCCTAAACACTAAACAGGCTAAAAATCAAAGACCAGCATCCTAGAATGTAGGGTCCTAGTACTTAAGGAGGTTCCCTTCAAGCCTCCAATCTATTTACCTGTAGAACAAAAGTACGTGCTACTCAGGTCTTCTCATCCTATGCAATAAAAAACCCTTAGAGAGATTTGGAAGAAAAAAAAAATTTACTGAGAATGATCCATTACTGTATAGTGCAGGTTGTCCTCTTCAAGATTACTCAACCTTGCCCACTTTTAAAAGGTGGGATGTTAGCAGACCTCATACAGATATCTATTTCTCAATTCCTTCTCTAGGACATAAGTCAAAATAATCTGAAATATTCTGTACATCAGTAATTGTAGAAAGAGCAAAGACTCTGTCTTGGGGACAAAATAATGTAAATACCCACAAGTTGCTCTAGGGGGATAGTGAGACGTTGACAGTTGGACATGATGATCTTAGAGGTCTTTTCCAACCGTGACAATTATGTGATTCCCTTAAGTTTGGTAATACTAAACCCTTTTAGCTAGCCATAGTTATGTCTGAACAGCCAAACATCAACACACATGATAAATCACACCTATAAGGCCATGTTAGTTAGGGCTAGAAGCCCAGTCTCACCACTCTATGTGTTTTACAGGGGGCTACTTTAGACTAGTGCCTGAAGACTCCAGAAGAGCAGCAACAGGAGGGGAGCACCAACACAAACAGCTTTTCCATCTGCACAGGCTGCCAGGGACACTGTATAAGGTGTCATCCTTATGTTTCACTCTCCTATTTATGTTACCGCAAATTTCTTTATCACTTACTTATTAGTCTTTCACTGTGAACCCATTATTATCACAATTAAAAGGAAGATCAGAGGACTTAATTACTTGATATATTGTTCACCACTGCTTCAGTATTGTTAGTTTCCTGCCTTCAGTTTATTTATCAGTTCATGATGGCACAATTAGTACCCACTTTGAAAATGCTAATGTCCAAAACCAGAAAGCATAAAAATACCAAGGGAAACATACAGCACTTATTTATACTTTAAGTTCACTTTTATAATTTTGGGACACCTGGCTCATTTTTATTCTACTGAGTTAGAAAAAATAACAGCACAAAGGGTCTTGATCCACAGTAGCAAAGCAGAAGTTAAAAACAGAAGGCTCTGTTGTCCTTTTCCAGTCTTAAGATTAATTGCATTTTCATAAAGATTTTTATGCTTCATTCACCTTATATCCCTTTACCTTACTTCTTCATCCTGAAAGTTTTAATAAACATTTATTCTTACCAATTCAGCCCTAACAACTTTCTTTTGGTACATAATATTTCAATACTTAATGCAGTATGAAAGAGTCTCCACTAGCCATTTTGATTAGTCATAGCCTCATCTTTGCTTACCATGGTATTTCTCTTTTTTTTTTTTTTTTAAAAAAAGAGTCATCTGGAATGTGTTCCCTGATCTGGTTCATGCTGTGTTGTTTTCTGTTGGAAACCCTAAACAAGTCATGCTTTATTTGTAAAATGCTGAAATGGCCTAGCATTAACCAAATGCTGCCAACACAGAGCTTTACACTTTATTTGAACTTTGCTAACAACTTCAAAGCCAGCTGCACCAACTCCCTGAACTGTCCATTTCTGTAAAGTGTATCTCCAGGAAAGACCCACTATAGGAACACATACAGGACCATGATAAAAGAAGCTTCACTGCCACATCACCAACAGACTTAGACCTCTTATGGTCCCTCAAATCTCTCCATCTCTTTCCAAAAAAAAGTCCTTTTTAGGAGTCCCCTCTTCCCTAAGTCACCCATATCTGTTTAAGATCACTTGGAGTTCTTTATGCTAAAGTTTTGTTTTTGTAAGAAAAGTCCCAAATTTTTGTAGGCTTACCTGCAAAGGTTAGATGCTCATCCTTCATAGTCATCACTGAAGATGTAAACACAGATGAAAAGACAACATGAATCCCTGCAGTATAACATTACTCCCTCTCTTAAAAACAAACAAACAAAAAACCAACCACAACTAAAAGTGTCATGCTATATAAAGAAAAAGCCATGTACCACTTATCTAGTCAGTACATCCATTCTGCATTTCAAGGTTTCTGGAGAAAAAAGCTGCAAAGATGGAAGGATCTCACAGCTTTATTACATTTGTCAGACAGCTAAGTGTCACCTCCCTAAGATAGTTTCACCTGTTCTAATTGCTTGTTAGTTAAGCCAAGCTGCCTTCAGCTGTAAGATTTTTGTTTTAATTAAGGTAGGCATGGTTACTTAATGCCAAAAAAAAGTATATTATTACTCTACCACCTTCATTTACAGAATGTGCTGTCTCTCGGTTTTTTAAAAAACAGAGAGATTTGATCATAATTAACCTAAAAAGGTTATTCATAGAAAAGAATCCAGTTATGATCTGATTAAAGTAGTCTAAAATCCTTGTACCAAATTAAAATATCTTTTCATATCTATGTATTTCTATGTTTTAATGAATCTTTTATTAAAAATTTCTGGATGAGGAGGAAAATGGATTAAAATATCTTGTAAAGAGTTAACACAGTTTTTACCTTTGTCCCTACCCTCCCCTGGATTTTGTATCCCAAAATGCTACTTTTTAAATTAATTTTATCTTGTTTTACCCCTCCAAAAGACAAAATATCATTGAATGATATATTTACATAATGAAACACTAAACATACACTTTTGCAAATTATCAAGGAACTGCCTATCATTTTCCAAAGCCATTATTAAGTAAATGTAGACCACAAATCTTTGTACATTGAATTCTAAATTGACTTTCATTCTGATCTCACTGAAGTTAATGGCAATGCTTTTCTTCACATCAGTTGGTTCAGGATTTCACCCTAGGTCATATGGCAGAATTTTAGCCTCTGTTTGAGGAGAAAATGAATTAACTGTCACATGCAAGACAGATGAACATAAAGCAAATTAATCTGTAACCAGTAAACAAGCCACAGGGAACATCACCATCACACATAGCTCCATACATCACAAGACCTTCTGTTCAGCATGAAAGCTGTGAAGGTGTCTCTTTCTCACTCCAATTCCATAGCCTAGAAGCCTCCTTTGAACCAGCTTCAGGAGACATCTCTGCTGCCCACTTCTTTTCCATCAAGTCCAACAGCAACATCTCCATGATTCTTGATTAATTAGCAGGCTATCCTGCCTACTACTCACAATAAGTACTACATGTAGAAGTGGGCTCTGGCATGGGTCCAACCCAAAGTATAGGAAGCTGAGTGAAAAATTCTCACCAGTAATAAAAACAGTTAGGGTAATGGAGCTTTTCAAAAAAGGAAAACATTTCATTTTCACTTTACATTTTTCTTCAAAACAGATGGATATTTTGAATGTGAATAAATACAAATGGGTTGAAAAATGAGCGGATCTTACTAATAAATTTTAAAAAGAAGTTTTGCACTATTCAAAGTTTGAAAAAACAAAGTCCAAAGTTTGTCAATCCACCTTGGATGACATCACAAAATGGTTTTAAAGAGCTAACCCACATATCTCTGAATAGGTCATGCTGGAATACTGTAAATCAGAAACTATTTCCAATACTGTTAACAAAGATGACCATCACACTAAACCTGTATGCCACTCTAGTAAGGCAATAAACTTCTAAGAGTAAGGTGAATGCCACAGAATTAACTCTTATTTACAGGCCTTCTAAGAGTGAAAACTGGAGTTGGACAACCAACCATAAAATACCAGTGAAATGTATTAATTATCAGTATGTGGTGAGGCTGCAGAGCAGGCAGTGTTCTGGAAAGCTTTATTTTGTTTGGTTTTCACATGTCTTTTTACTCTTTCCTTTCCATGTACACCAAAACTTGATCTATGCTAAGTGTTATTTAAATAGGTCAAATTCTGTTCTGTGTCTGTTGGCCTCAACATTCCTGCTAACTAAAGAAAATAAATGTGGAATCGAGAAGATTATTATGACAACTCCCACACTCCATTAAATTCTCGCAGGAAAATATAAAGTGTGATAAGACAGACTGAATAAAATGGTACAAACACAAGAAAGTTACTAAGAGTAAATTGTACAGCAAAGAGGCAGCATGTGAAACCAAGAGCAGCATTTACAGGGCAGCCCACTACACAGAGGACCAGGAGAAAGGTGTGCAGTTACACATTGCTGATTCACCAGATGTTTCAGCCCCCTGCACACTGCACCATCAGTGAGAGTGGAAGGCAAGATGAGGCTTTGGTCAGCAGAAACCTGCCTTGCCCATGCTGGGGCCTTTGCTGTTTGCCAGCGGGTGCAGGGCCAGGAGCAGGATGCAGCTCCACCTCTTTATTTTTCCTGAGACCTCCTCAAATCTGAAGGATCCTCCACCAAGCAGCTATGAACAGACACCAGCTCCTTTACACCTCTCAGGCAACACGCAAAGGGCTCAAAAGTGGGGCAGGAAATCTCACCATGGGGCTCTTATTCATGCTTAACATGTCTTCTTTTCCCTTCCCTTCCCTTCCCTTCCCTTCCCTTCCCTTCCCTTCCCTTCCCTTCCCTTCCTTTTTGTTTTTTCGTTTTGCCAATGACAGGATTTGGGGGACTGGAGCCACACCCAAACAGTGTCAGAAAAAGGGAAGATTTATATTCTAGTTATCTGGCAACATCTATTTAGAAATGTCTGAACAGATAATTCCAATGTCAGATACTCTAGCTCTGGCAGAGTAAAGAAATACGATTAGATCTGGCTGCCCATATGTCCCAACGTTGAGAATAGTATTTTTAAGCACGAACTCATGTACTGCTGCTGTCATGTACTTCAGTAGACTTATTTTGTTTTCATAGGCTATAAATTGTAATAAAATTGAACCAGACTAATGGTTATAACTGGCCTTTCTTCTGTCATACATTATTTCAATAGAAAACAAGAGTCTTTATGGGTACAGACCTGAGTTGCTTGTCCCTGTGCTAACCTGCAGGCACTGGTCATTGCACCCTTACAGAGCTTCCCAGAAATAACGTCTTTTAGTTTCTACTTCTTCACACATCTTTGATGGCATGTTTCGTATTTCCATATAGTGTTTTCTACTTATATAATTTTATGTATAAATATATTTTATATGTAAACATACAAGCCTATACATTTCTTCATGTTTTCTTTTTCAATTATTTTCACATGCCGCTCCTTTTCATTTCTAGGACCACTGAGATGGCAATGGCTCCTATCATATAATTTTGGTTCTTTTTCAGTTATTTTTCTGCTGATAATTTGTTTCAGGTGAAGGTCTGTGCACTGGTTATGTTGGTGGTGTTTTGTTAATGAAGTTCTCATTTTTATTTGCAAAAGGAGGTGCTTGAAGTAGATTATGTCCTTTCTTTTCTGATTCAAATAAGAACCTTTATTAGATAAAGCACTTGAGGATATCTGTTTTTCCAAATGGTTATTTATACTCTTTATTCGTTAAAAGCAAAGACAACCTCAAGACACACACATATTTTTGCTTAAATCTTGTGCTACTTAGATGTGAATTTCAGTTTTATACACCCATCAGAAATGAACATTGAGAAAGCAGCTTTGACAGTAGGTAAGTGAAGCTCTCCAGTAAAAAGTTTCAGCCAGATTGCTTTCCCCTGAAATGAATACGCAAAAGGCTGCTTTTGCTTTCTCTTTAAAATTGTTCACAGGGGTCTCATTATTTGCATGAAGGTTTATATAATTGCACCAACTCACATGATTTCAAAAACTGGTTTTTGTCTGCATGTATAAAAAAGAAGAAAATAAATATTTTAATCTTTTATATTTTCTTAATGTCTAGCAAGAAAGTTCAATTACAGCCTCCCTACTCATAAAAATCATACAAAGGCTTCAAGTCTCAGCATGTTCCAGCAGTAAAGTGCAAACAATCTTGTGGTTACAAAGGCTACTTTGCTGAACCTCATTCCTTCTTCTCTCTCTCCCACCAGCTGAATAAATGAGAGACATATTTAGCAGCTTCAGTAGAAACTATTTTCTCATGCTCCCACTAACAAATCAGGGCAAGAAATGACAGTAAGGCACAGGATAGGACTAAAGTACGCAGAGAAAGAAGTAAATCAGAATTGATAAGGGAGGATGAGATAAATAGGGGGGAAAAAAAACAAGCCTAAACCCTAAATTCAGGCAGCGGATGAAATTTGAGCAGCATATACAGAGCAGACAATGAGATGGTAGAGCATCAAAAAATTAATGCATTACAATCTCTCTAAAGCAGATTGGTTTCATTTATAAACATATTAGAGGAACAGAAAGTAATGTCAATAATATTATTTTTTTTGTTAGCTTTTTTTTTATTTTATTCCAGATTGTTCATCCAGTACATGGTAACACAGCAGAGAGAAAACTACAAAAAAAGCAAGCTACAATCCTCTTCCTTGACTAGGAAAAATCACTTGTTATGAATAACAGTTATTGAAATCTCACAGTAGATGACTGTATTTCTTACAGTACTTCTTTTGGTTCAGGTTCATATCTAAACAAGACAAAACCTTTGCAAAGCACCTCCCTGATGCAGTCTGTGCCAGCAGCGCCTCACAGCTTTAGGAGGGTGACTGGCATCTATCCATCCAGCAAAGCTCTCGTCAAGTCCTGCAGCAACTGCTTTGGGGAGTGCAGTTTCTGGAAGTCATTGGTTAACTTCCTATCAAACAGCTTTACCGATTTACAAGAATAAAAAAGTTAGTCAAAACTAACATCACCACACAACAGCCCCCAGCAACTGCTATCCAGATGGATGCTGCTATTTGCTAAGGCCCTTCACAGCCCCTCCCCAGCAGCAGATTGCTTTCTGGTACTCGCTTTTTCTGATGGCAAGGAAGAAAATGACATCTAACATGTTTTGAATTAGAATGACTAAAGATTTTTCCCCCAAACAGTGCATTTAAATATATACAGGTCTCATTCAAAAATGATACAATTCAGGTTTGGTTTCTATGACCTTTACCACAGGCAATAAACTTCAGACAGAAGTCAGGATGAGGTAGACTGTCCTAATTGCTCCACATACCCACAATTAATCTATAGCCTCACTACCTGGTTTTAATTTGTGGCAGAAGTTACCTCACCACATCAAAGATAGTGATTCACCTCTCCACTAATCAAAATTTGAAGAGCTACTACCAATCGTAATTAGAGAGCTAAGGCAAATCATCATGCAATTCAGCATTAATTAAACAATATTATAACAGTTTTCATTCAGCTCACTGAGTGGGAATTTACCCAGAATGAGTATCAAAGATTTTAACTACTTTTCCAGAAATCTTTTGCTCTGTGTAATTAAACCCCCTCGGTCCCTTGGCACCCACAAAATTCAACCCCCTTTTGTCATTATAAGATGAGGAACTGTGAATGTTTGCACTCATTTGGATGATTCCCCTTTTTAGTAATGATCAGGGAAAAAAAAGGAACTTGGTCCAGCTTTGTACTTTTCAGCAGTTCCATAGGTAGTCAAAGGAAAGTGACAGACAACATGCATAGATCCTATCTATCAGTGTAGGCCCATTAATTACCGTCAGTTTGGGATTAAGGAAACTATTTCTTAAAAGAGGATGAACAAGTACTTCTCTTCAGTGACTCTTTCCACACTACAGCATTTTAAAGGGTCCTATTTTAAACTCTGGGGAAAAAAATCAAACTCTTAGCTTCAATAAATGGACCAAAGTCCAGCTTGGGACAAAGGATGAGATCACAGCACTTTATAATCTGTCTCTGGAGATGTAAATGTGCATAAGACTAAAACAAAAATCCCATTAAGCATTTAAAAGACATAACAACAATTTTGATTATGAAAGAAGCCCAGCATCTAAGGATAGGAAAGAAGTCAGCATCATAAAATGAGCCTTTAACCGATCTTTGTTTGCAACCAAAAATCAGCATATAATTTGGGGGAAAAAAAAAAAGTAACTCTCTATTTAGGATCAAATGTATAGACAATGGGAGATGGTGCAAACTGAGAGACAACAGACTAATTTTATATGGGGACGTGCATTCCTTCAAGTATCCACAAGGTACTACTCCATGAATACACCACAGGCAAGTGGGGTAAGGGATTCATCGGGGATGAAGAAGTCAAAAACAAACCCCATAGGATTTCCAGTTGGAGCATCTTCATGTGGACTCGGCCCTGGAGGTGCTACTGCATGGCATCCTGGTTAGCTGAACAAGCAGAAGACACCACAAATAACTAGCCAGCTAAGGCAAAACAGTGGTGTGACTAACACGCAAAAGACTTTGAGAGGCCACAACTGCTATGTTTCAGACCCATGTTAAGCTCAGTTTGGACCCAAGACTCCTTTAATAATGCATTGATTTAATCTGCTAAACACTTAGCTATAGCTGCAGCTATGGGGATGATAAATGTTTAGCTGTAAGTGTCCATGTTTTGCAAAGTCTCTTCTTTTTACAAACCCTTTCTCTCTTGGTATTTCATATGCCTTAAAAGCCGGGGTAGATAATATGCATCCCCAGGGTGCCTGAGAATGGCACTGGTGCTAAAAGTAAGCTTTGCAACAATAGGATACAGAGGAACAATATGTAATGAAACAGCAGCTTCCAAGTCAGCCTACCTGTCACTGTTTGTTTCCTAAGGAAAGAAGAAAACAGTGACAGTGATCAGCTTCAAATCAAATTATTTTAGCATGCTGTACAACTGCTGTCAATGTGTAAAAAAGCTGAAACCTTGGATAACTGTCATCAATAGATACAAGATATCATGCATCTGCCCAAGATAACACTTCACAGTGTGTTTGGGGTTTTATCCCCTGTGTCCATTTGTCATTATTGTCCATTTCTAAGTTGGTGGCAGGTTGTTACATAGCATGATGCTATCCCTGCCGTCTCTTTCCTTTCTCCTAGGGTTAGGCACAGTTTTTCCTCATAGTTTTTTAATGGAGAGTCTTTTATCATTTCTGGTAATGTAAGTAAATATCTTCCTAATGCTGTCTTGGACTATTTATACTGGAAGAATAAGTGCCTTTTATCTACTGTTGTCTTTTTTGTCACATGGGCTGCACAATCACTTTTGTTCCAGTTCTACTGTACAGTAAATGAGTCTGGATTTAATTAGAAACTACCTTGTTTCTGACTGTAATCAACAATCACAAAGAATCCTAGTATTTCTTTCCACTGCCTCTGATCCATACCCCAAGGTTTCTTGCATACTGTCCCAAATAGTTAAATATGTTAACGGAGACTGATGTTTAACAAGATTTGGAAGAAAGATTCGGTTCAATCCTTTACTAGAAGTGTAGTGTCATTTTTGCTCATTAACTAGCAAGGCAATTTTGTTCTGGTGTCCAGGACTGCAAAGCAGTAAGACATTGATGAGTTAATCTAATCCACCCTCCTACATACTCTCCTGTACAGAACAGTGGCCTTCAACCACGTTCTTAAAAGGTATTTGTACAATAAACAACTTTACATTACGTACAAGATTTAACATCTATACACTTCGGTGCCAGATTGCTATGTGAAAAAAATACTGACTTGAGCTAGAAGCTTGTGTGATAAGCAGCACTAGGATTAGGATCCTAACCTAGCAGTTATCTTTTTGTCCACAAGATAACACAACACTCTACTTCTAGTCTACACCCATCACAAACACGAATCAACAGCAATGGTATCCATGCTTAAAGCATAAGATTACATTTTTTGATGCCTAACTAGCTAGGATACCAGAGTGACCATATAAAAGCAAATGATAACATATGTTTACATTTTGTCCAGCTCACAGTCACTGAGCTACATCTCACAAAATTCTGAAAATTCCCTGGAGACCAGAAGCCTATCCAAGGCTACACAACAAATACACATGGAGATGTGATTCTCAGCTCTGCTAGATTATCTGCCACCACAAAGAGGTATATAGAGACACATAGGCAGATTCTCCATGATTTCCAAAAGTGACTACCCAACAGACACTTATATTTCTGAGTGCTGAAAGGAGTCTTGTTTTCTGTGAACAGTTGAGTGCTTCTTCCTCTACATGGTGTGTGACTGTAGTGGGCAGGGAGCTCTCATCCCTAGAGCTCCTGTAACAGAGCCTTTGAACTTTGTGCCCTTTCAGGCCTGATGTAGTAACAAAAGAATGCACATGTTAAAACTTAAAAAATAATGGAAACTATTGCAAAGTTACACTTTAGTGCCATCGTTCAAAGTGGGAGAGAGAAAAACTGAAGAGAAGGATTAAATATAAAGAAACTGCATGGATCAAACATTTGCTACACAAGTAGGTTTTTCAAAAGAAGTCATCTTCCACAAGAACTATACAGAACTAACCATGATTTCACAAGACCCCATGTGTTTGGGGTTTTTTTATTCTTTTTGTGTGTTTGTTTTATTTCTTGCATCAGTGAGTCATAAAATGCAGTCAAGGAATTAATTTGAAGCGTGAAAGCTAAAAGGAAAAGAAGCCGATATGTGTAGTTCTGTAGCCTCAGATTCTTGTATCTAACTACATAACATATTTTCTTTCCACAGGAGGTAGTTATGACAAATTAGAAGTCTGAAAATTTTCTGATGGTGTAAAGGCTCCAGCTGTCACTAGGGAGATAGTGATCAGATTTCATAGCTGCATGGTCCCATGGCACCACTAAGAGTTCCATATGGTCATCCAAATGTTTCAACTAAACCCACAAAAGAAATTCCACCATGGATTTTGCTTTTAGAAAAATAAAACTCTTCTTTGTAGCAATTTTTCAGAAAGTGCCACCAATAAACAAATCTTTCTTGATTTGGTTCTCTGAAAAGAAAACCATTGTTGGCATCATTCTCATTGTTTCAGGTGGATAGAAATAGCATCAGTACAGGACACGTGCCTGACCTCTAACTTTTTAATCTAGCACAACTTACATAACATGAAGTAGGCTGGTAAGTGGACATGCAATGAATAATTAAGGTGTGTATATGTACATGGTGATAAACAGTAATTTCTTCAAACCACTTCCCTTTTGGCATAAAACTACCTCTCTTAAATTGTTAATGCCATTACTGTGGACAGAGACTCTTTCATTCATGTCAAAGATGTCAGTATAAGCCTCACACAATAACAAATGACAAATGCATAATTTATTGATTCTTAAATGGCTATGTCCTTGGATGTATTTCTTATAACTAATTTGCTTGGAGACACATCTGGCTCCTCAAGATAGCATCTGTTTTAAAGAAGGTCAGTGCTATATTTTAAAGTTAGAGGCAGAAGAACATAATCTTTTATCTGCTGTGCTTCTCCGCTCTTTTAGCCTGCAAATTCAGTTCTCACTCAATTCTGTCTACTGATTTTTATATCAAATAATAAATCGAGCAATCTGTCTTTCAGTTTGAAACACTGATAAACACGTACACACACACTGTGCTAACAGCCAAAGAGTGCAAGGAGAGAATGTACAGGTTTCACATGACTGTGTGCTGTATAAACTGAGCTATTTTAAAAAAGGAATTAAATTCAGTTGTGTTGATACCACTTTTCATTAAAACTTCTCTGCTACAAAGGTTACTCAATCTCTTTATTTCAACAAATGGGGCTTGCTTGCTCAGGGTTTGCTTTATTCAGATGTGCTGCTTATGAATGTGAGTCTAAGATCTTCTTGTATAAAATCTGCAAACACTGAATGCTGCAATATTTATTCTGCTATTAGGCCATGAACTGTGATTTCTCCCCCAGTTATTCTTGTACATACAAAGCCTGGTCCTGTACATCTTTGTTATTTCTGCATGATATTTATGCATATATATACACTCCATGTGACTTCAAGCCATGTATCTTAGTTATTTCATCAAGTTTTTGCTGAATTTTAGCAGTATTTGTTTTTACCCACCTTCTGGATGGAACATAAAATACAAACAAATGCTTAAAATCAGCCTGAGGTTTACATTTAAATAGGCAGACACAAGTACAAACGATTCAGAAACTGCCATTTTAACCCTGTGATGAACAGCTAGGCACCTTTTGTTTTTATATTTCACCTTGCACCATACACAAAATGTTTAATTATTTGAGGATTAATGGAGGTAGTTTATAATTAAGCTGAAGTATGAACTGATGTCATCATCTCAGTATGATGATATACATTTTTATGCCAAAGCACCTGTTGTTTTGGAAGGAAGCAGCTGATATCATTATCGACCCAGCCAGATAGCCTAGTTTCCTGCTGCTTAAAAAATTATCCTAAGGGTTACCTAAGTTGGGGTAATACAGCATTTACTTTTTCATGCCCAGTATAGGAGAGAATACATAAAATGACTTTATTCTCAGTCAATAGGTAGAGGGGAGGTGGGGGGGCGCAGCATGGTTCTAAACTAGTTAATATTCATTTTTTTGGAATACAAAGCTTGCAATTTTTTTTTTTAAGCAGGAATATACATGCAAAATTATTCATAACAGATATGTAAGTAGATATATAACTGGACAAGAGTCCTTTATATAGCACAAAAGAGACTATCCTCTGCTTTGCTGTGGAAATTTTTCATCACATGATTGACTCTGACCACTGTATAGCAAAGGTCAACACCAGCTGGGGATTTCTCTGGCACAGGGGTGGTCAGATGCCACCCTGGCCCTCTTTCTTGATGTTATGAGGAAAGAGGTTGCCAGGGCAATTTGGGAAGGAGGAAGCTGTGACAGAGGTACTTCGTTACGGCAGGTATTTTACAGCCATGAGGTCACTGCAGGATCTCTTGCCAATTGTACAAATTAAAGCTGCATGTATAAGGACCACAGATCACTGAATCCAGGATCCACAACCAGCCTTGGAAGACCCATGCCTCCATCCATCCGAGCAGTGCTTTGACAGAACATGGAATCAAGCCCAGAGTGTTTTTAGTGTGCCTCCTACTATCAAGCTTTCCTCTGAATTGTGGCATTATGCCAGAGCTGTTCATTTGGGTTGTCGTCAACCTTCACTCTTGGAAATAAAGCTGAGATGAAATACTAGCGAACACATCTCTTGAGAATTTTTGGCTCTCCCATGATGATAATTTTCTTTCTCAGCCACATGATGCCATATCCACCAAATTTTCCTTTTGTAATAATCTCCGGTGTGTATTCTGAGCGGGTGTAATATAACACATTTTCTGGGACCAGACATCTACATCCAAGCAATATTTGGAAAAGCATAGTAAATAACATGTTTTGCTTATCTGCTTCCCTCATTCCTTTTTCATGTATTTTGTCTTTTTTTTCCTTTTTTTCTTATACAAGCTACTTCTTTACTCACCCAGCTCTCAAGCACTCTTATTGAATAGAATGTCTCTTCTCTCTGCTTTTATGTTTTTTCCAAGAATATTCCTATAGCTGCTCTTTCCATAGGTCTGATGCCATTTTTGGAGGGAAGCAGTGGCTAGTAAGAGGTAGATGACCCAGCCCTCCGCAGCTTCCCAGACCTTCTGTTGCTTGGCAGACCATACCACTTCATAATATGAATAAAGTTTTGACAGAACAAGAAATAATCATGCAGTCTTTATTCCTCATCTTTAATCCAGTATTCCCTGGGATGTGTTTTCTCTTGGTTCCTCCACAGTTATCTTAGGGAAATGTTTCCTGAGTTCAAGTATTTAGGTCTTGCCAGGAAGGCATTTTCTTCATTGTGCTTCTTTCTTCTGCACCCAATAACTATTTTGAAGTTTTCTTCTTTTCATGAACATTTCTGGGTCTTCCTTCCTTTCTCCTGATCTATTATTATGCCCATAATTGTTTTATGCACATTTATGATAATACTAAGAGAATACTTAAGTGATCTTCAATAGTAACAATACAGATAGAATTATTCATTTTGTCATAACACCTCACATGGTTTTCCTATCACTAACAAGCATTATAAAGTGAGCGCTAGTTTGGGGGCTTTTATTTGTATTACAACCTGTATTATATGCAATTGATTAATGAATGCTTTTAGGGTATTCTTACTGATCTTCACAGCAGATGGGAAATAAGGTGTAGTAGCTTTCTGTCAAAGGAATACTTACTATGGTATTTATAATGAGGGTATGCTAGAGATCAAATTAGTATCCTAATGGATTGGAGTTCAGCATCGTGATCATCGTAACATTGTGCACATTAGCTGTGTATGTGTGTGGGGAAAAAGACACTTGTCTAGATAGTTATGGATATTGAAAGCTACAGCCATCAGTGTTGAATGAAGCTAAGTCTTATCCTAATCTTCTTCCTCTCCCTGCCATATCCTAAAACTGCCCTGAAAATTAGGTTTTCAGAAAGTTATTTAATAATACAGAAAGCTATACTGTCACATCAAATGTATAGTAATTGCCTGTGGGTATGCAATATGTTTACAGCTAGTGCATTCTAAGCCTTGAATGCTATTTCTCATTTTGCTAGACTTCAAAGAAAGTATTGCTTGTTATTGTTCACGATACCCAGCATTGGTAACTGACCAGCATAATGAAATGCTGACCATATGTAACAGTATACATTTCTTTTCTTTATTTCTCTTCTTCACAAACTGTACTACACAGTTTCTCTAAGCTCAGTTAGGGTAAAATGAAAAATGAGAATTGAAAACTTTTCATATATTTATAGAAATGAAAAACACTGTTCTAAACAAGTTCCTAACCAGTGCCAATTTATATATTTCAATGATAATGAAATAATGGAATCTGTCCTGCACTTCCAAGAATTACAAAATTAGTTATCCATAACACAATATTAATTAATTACAAATCTGTATCCAATCATTTCAATCTACAAATTTGATTTAGCTTGAAATTTCTTTGATGAAAGCAACTTTGGTTTTAAAGAATGAACTTTAAAAGTAAACCCAAAACAAAATTAAAATTGAACCTTCATGTTGAGCCAAAGGGAGAAAACCATAAATATGTTTTCAAATGTTTCTGCACAGTTTCTCCTTGGAATTATATGGATGCTTCTTTTGCAAACTGGAGATCATGGCTTCTACCACTGACACTTTTTCATTTCAGGATCATTAGCTGCAGCAATAATGATTAATTAAGTAAGATTATGGTCTTAAACATTTCCCGAAGGCCACCTCTGACACTGCAATTTCTGGAACATTTTGTGTGTACTGATCTATACCTTATAGTCTTTGACAGAATTTCTAAAGTCCCACTGAAGAAAACTGTGACAAGCAAGAATCCAGTTCTTTATTGTTTACTAAATGTTTGCTTCTGTAAATCCTAAATTTACTGGATGAACAAAAGATTCATCTAAAACCTGCCTAAGTGACTCCTCAGTTTAACACAAAACTGAGCAACTTCAGAGTGGTAAAAGTCCTCTACATAAAAATACCTCTTAACAACATTCTTTGAATTCGCTGTCTTCAAATTTCTTTTTCTTTTTTACACTAAAATGAGATTGCAGCACAGAAAAAGAAACCTAAAATTTGGCCACTTACTTATACTTCATTTTGGTCTATCATCAGTAGCTAGAGATACTGGACCAGCTGCAATAACACAAAAACATCCCATATAATGCTGGATCAAGCACAGCAATTGCCCTTCTGTTTTCTCTTTTGAGGATGTTTGTTTTGTATTTTACTTGTATGAAGACAAAGATACTTTTTGGATCTAATATCTACATTCTGGGAATGTCTGTACAAACATGCAATTCTGTCTGTACAAACATTTCTCTTCTTCTGAACTAAAAATAAAATTATTTTACATAAAAGCTTGGGAAAAATGTGAACCAAAGTGAATCATGTGCCATATTGCTCTTTGGAATATTAAGGCTAAATTTCCTGCTGGCATAAACTGAGGTAGGTCTGTTGAGCTCAATAGCACTATTCTAGCCCACACTAGCAGAGAATTATGAAGCAGCTTGGTTTTGTTACATAAATTAGACTGATGTGTACTAGATAATTAGAACTACCAATTAAGCTACAGACTATGTATGAACTGATTCCTGTGAATACATGGGTTGAATATACGTGATCAGAGTTTAATTTTGTATTTTGTGTTACAATATTCTGCACAGGCAAATAACACCTTGATTCTTTGCAGGAATGAGAAGGTGTTTCATAAGGGGTGACTATAACCCCAAAGCAGACATCTGCATCTTGCACACTTAAAATCAGATAGTATTCAGACTCAGAGTAGTCCTTTACTGATATGAAATTCCATTTTCCATCTCTAGCTGAAGAATCTAAACTTTTTCTAAAATAAAGAGTTAAAGGAGAACTAAATAACTAAATAGGAAGTAAACCAGTCATTTTCTGGTCAGTTTGCAGCAATTTCACACACATCTTTCTTGTTGCACAACCAGACCTCTTCTTTTCTATGGAAGGGGATGAAAGAGGAGTCCTGGAGAACAGTCTGAGAGATAGAGTCCAACCTGCAAAGACATGTGGGCAGGGCAAACACTTGTTTTTCAGACTGTTATTTTAACTTCAGAGAGCTGATCTGCATTCCTCTGTTTTAAAAGTTCCATTCCTCTACTTCGTGTTCAAAAAAATGTAGCATTAGAGTCTGAAAAGCCCTTTTGGTGTCTTCACTAGAAAGATACAATCAGCCCTACTTCACAGATACACCTGGCTTGCCATTGTATCCCAGTAAACACTTGGAAAGCAAAGAAAAATGAGCTTTCTCTTCCTGTCCTCAGCTTTCCCTATTGTACAGACCTAAAACTTTCAGTCTCCTGATTGATAACTGTGCCTTTCCATGGCTATTTGAGATAATCATGTGGAAAATCAGCGCAAATGATGCATGTTTAATTGGGGCACTACCAGAAATCCTGCATATCTGTTGACCTCTCTGGGAGAAATCTGAATCCACTTTGAAAGTCAACCAAAAATTTCTGGCAGAGCCAAAGACACTCAAGCCTGTGACAGTAAATAAAGTGGAAAACTCAATGGCCAGAGAAAATCTGCACCATTCAAATTGCTTCATCTCCTGTAAAGCTATGGCAAAGAAAATATTCAATTACATTCAGTTCAATTATTGATTGGTAAAATTCATTTTTTCTTTTGACTAAGTCAGTGGGAATCATGTAACAATCACAGCCTAAATCCCCAGTTGGCATAGATTGTCCTCATTCTGCTGCTCACTGAGAATCTGGCTCCACAAACAGTTTGTGTCCTTCCTTGTGAATATGACCATCACAAGCACAATCCAGGACTTCATGCTTCCTTGGTTTTAAACTTTGAGCCAGAGTCAGTGGGGAGAGAAATAAGAAAGCTTCAGAGAAAACCTTACTGAGCACTGTATACCTGCTCAGTTTGGAGAAAACTTAGTAGCTATTTGCAAATTAATTGACTGTAGGCTGGTTTCTTTCAATCAACAATATTGTTTCACATATGAGTAAAATGTCAGTCAGACAAAGCAAACATTATCAAATCTGATCTCAGATAACATTGTGCTATGGTCATGAACTGTCAAGTGTTCCAGCAAAAAGACATAGTGATACCTTTTGTGCTACAAAAGCTCTCAAAAGCTACACCAACAAGGCATTTGCTATGTCCCCACCTGAGTGTATTTCATCATTGAGACATTTGTGTGCCTATTAAAAATACATTTCTGTTTCTAGATGACTTGTGGCAACAGGTAGAGACATTTATGGCTAGGAGGAGCTGCTTGTTTGCTGAGTCTGTCAGAATACTTTTGTGTCAATAGAAAAAATACATGTGCACAGCTCTAATGGGGATCCCTTTATTGTAGTACCTTGTCATTTCGAGAGCACCTTGCCCTCCATGCCCCGTGAGCATTTTTTACAGTCAAAATCCACATGCCTCAGTTCTTGTTTCCAACTTTCAGTAATGTTTATTATTGTTTGTCAGCAACTCAGCTCTGCTGGAAAAACCTCCTTTGGTGAATAATGAAGTCATTCCTACAGTGACTGCTGGGTTCCAAAATTTTCAGTGCTCTACCTATGGCTATTTAGCTGTATGTGAGAAGCGCAGAAAATCTTACTTTTCATGGCCCATAAATAAACACCCGATCCAACACTTCAGCACATTTCTAATTGTAAAGCAGCGTATAATGTTTCAGTGCACAATACAGATGTTTTCAGTTATTATATGAAGAGGAGACAATGATGGCTAAGTATGTGTTTGCATTATAGTCACGGCATGAAATCATTATGTTCGACTTTCCTGATCATTTTCTTCAGAAAAAAAATTAAATTCTGTTCAGCCATGATTCTTTCCCACATGGAATAAGTTGCAGAAAAGTCATAGACATCCATTTACAGCCCACTTACTTACAGCAAAATAAAGGGTAAAAGCTCTGTTTAAACATTGGACTCTTTCTGTCCTCTTACCCTGTTAATCATATATAACCACTTAGCTGAAATGACCCCAGGGGGTACTAGGATATAAACAAAAGCAGACTTGTCCTGTGGGATTTTTATCCTCCATGATAAAAGCCCCATCAGACATCTCCTTTGGTCCATCCCCACTGAGGGTTTAAGAGGTGACTGTCCTCAGTGGAGCACGGAAGTGTTGTCTCACTAACAGTGGGGTACCTTCTTTGACACTGGTTCTCATAAGCTTTTCTCTGCCTTCAGTCCTCTCTTTCTTCCTCTCCCATCCTTCCTGTCCATCCATCTCAGTAGTCTTTTATAAAGTTAAAAAGCTACCCAACTAAACCTTCTGCTGTCATTTCCTTTCCTATTCCACAGTTATCTCCCTTTATATCTGCCTAGCTCCAGTATATTATTACTTGATGAGAATAACTCATTAGTTTACTTACAGAACGGCCTGACTTCACAAACAGATATTTTTATGAGTTCTATTTGTGTAGGCACAAATAACTATTTTGGTTATGTGAACAAGCCAACTGGATACAAATAGGCAGTAAATACTGGGCAACTCCAGACCACAACTTGAGACCATTTTAAATTCAGAAAAATCAGACCTTAAATGGCAAAAAAACCCCTTTGATATTCCTAGATCAGCAGCATTGGGTTTGTGTCTTCAAGAAGACTTTTCCTCTAAGTACATAATTGATGTGAGATGTCAAGTCAAGCTAGAAGAGAGAAATCTGTGGCATGGTGCAAGTTTGATTTTAAATCTAGCAATTTCTAGATTGCAAGTAGAGAATAAAAGAGAGCAGGATGTAGTGACATTGCATGTATTAAATTAAAGTATTTCAAAAGAAAATATAAATCCAAAAATATCAGAGACAGACTTAAAAGAAAACTTTTACTTTCAGGTGAGCTCTGATAATGAGAAAGTGATCAAAACCTCAGATTTCAAAACTAATCACATTTCAGATCCAGTGCAATTTCACATTTCATTGATAAAATTATTTTGCTGCTAGGATGAGTTGGGTCTAATGTGAATTTGTATATTTATACTTGGGTTTAAAATTCAGATATTTGAGAAACTCTGGGAAAAGAAGTTGCAGTAGTTGAATGACATGACTTAAGATTGTACCTGAATAAGCTTGCTGTAATGGGCAACATTTTTCAAATTATTCAGTCTGATTGTAAATTCTGATTTCTGATTGTAAATTAATCACACACACACAAAAATTAATTTAAGTCTATTTGTAAACATGAAACAAACTAAGTATTGACATTTATTTCAATCTATTGTTTGTCCAAAGCCATATTTCTTACACCTCTGTACCGCATGTTGCTACAGTTGGACGACTGGGTGAAAACTTTAACTCGACCATTTCTTCCTTCTTCAGGAGGCCTCCAACTGCACTTTTGGATAGTGTTCCAAACTGAAGGAAGAGAAGCAAAATTCAATCAATGAGTTTATTACCCGTGTCAAAATCAATCTGCAACTTGCTTAAAGCAGCCTTCTGAACAGGCTTGTTCTTGGAGTCATTACCTGCAAAATATTGTACATAAGTAACACTCATTACAGGAGAACTTTTCAATCAGCAATGGATATGGCTGAATGCTAAGCAGTAAATAGAGTGACATTAACCCTTTTCTTGGTATGGTTCAATAATCAACTTTAAATTGTTTTAATTTGTTCTTCTTTCACTAGTGTTCAGAAATAGTTTTTTGTGAACAAATGTCATAGAATCATAGAATGGTTTGGATTGGAAGTGACTTTAAAGATCATCTAGTTCCAATCCCGCTGCCATAGACAAAGACCTCTTCTACCAGATCAGGGTGCTCAAAGCCCTATCCAACCTAGCCTTGAATATCATGTAACATGGGGGTTTTTACTCAGTGTTTTGCTTCATGTTGATGTTCTTTATTTTGTGATGTATGTCAACTGAAGTTGACATACCAACCGTGACAGAAGAACAAGAAGTATGTCATTAGTGGCAATTCTTCTTTATTTAAGAATAGCCTAATTCATATGTGAGCAACATCTTTTCAGAGCACAAAATTAGCACAAACAAGAAGAAAAGTTGCAGTAAAGGATATGTTAGGAATTTGAAGAACAGTACATAAGCATAGTTATGCATTATGGGATTATTTCTCTGAGTAGTAGTACATATTTAAATCTTGCTGTCCTTTGTTACACACAGATACATTAGTCCCACAGTCCTTGAATTCTTTTGCTCTAATTGTCTCTAACCTTGAAAATAATATTTAAAGCAAACTCCTAGAAACATTGTGCTATATCGTGCTTCACAAATTTTATACTGTACCCTGCATTTTTATTTTCCTATTTAGTAAACTGACTGTAAACTATTTGAATGATTAACACTATATGGTATGCTAACTGATACTGAAGTGAAGTATAATAACCACCTAAATTAGGGCTTTCAACAAGGTAGTCAAGTCCATTTACAACCCTGAGATTCACAAGTAAAAATGGAACAGACTTACACTACTTAAGCATTTGGTCTAATGCATTAAATCCTGTTTGGGAATTTACCTTATTTACTTTCAGGATTGAACATAATCTTTGAAAAATAAGGAGATTCTTAATCAAGGTGAGATGACAGGGGGAAAAGAAAACTGAGAAATCTAGGTGTTGCTTTTAAAAGTAGGAGATGCTGAATTGAATTTCTGAAGGCAATGGTAAAAACATTCATGATTTCAAACTAGATCAGACAAAACTCTTAGGAATATGTTAGGATTACCAGTCCTCTGGTAATTTCCCTGCATTACAGGTATAGACTAATAAGATAGCCAAACAGGTAATTTCCACCACTAACTTTTAGGCAACAAGGCAACACCTTTCCCCAAAGCAAATCACCAGAGTGAAATAAGTTGTTTTATACTTAATACTAACACATCTAAGCAAAACAATAATGGTCAAATTTCAAAATGCCTTAATATTTAATAAAGTGTCTTTTTATTTAAACACGCAAATTTATGGTAAGTTAAGGATATATTGCAGAGTATGAATGCCTCACAATTAACAACTAATAATAACAATTAAGAAAAAAAAAGCTGGAGAAAAGCAGCCAAGCCATCTGACAAAGCCTAGGGCACATGTAACCTCATCACTACAAATGACTGCAGAGCTTACAAAACGAGCCAGATGCTGCTTCTGGAAGGATTTCATCTATAATACCCGAACCACATGACAGCCTATCACAACTCATGTTTGGCCTAAAGGTGTGCATCACTGGTGGAACAGGCAAATAATGAGAGGGAACAGGAGCAAAGCCTTAATCCTAACTAAAGAGGGCTTTTTTCTTGTGGGTTGTTATGTGGTGGATTTTATTTTTTTTTTTTTAATTTGGAAATTGCATTTGTTTTACCTGCAGACACTGGCACAGATGGTGCTTCTATAATATGCTGTTATAATAGACTAATTTGTCTGCAGTGTTGCATTCATGTCCAAATTCATATCCAAATGTATTGGGTCTATAGTTTTGTTCAGCATTGGGTCAAATGTAGAGATGAGTGTTTCCTTGGTGTATAATGAAGAAATTTGCCCATAGACCCTCTGGCAGGTGCAGCATCTGTATTCTGAGCCCCATTCCCCAGGTAGGCATGTGGTTGGATTATTATCATTAAAACATTATTATTAAATAACTGCTGAATGAACAGGTTTTATGGAAGAGTTGAAAATATGATAAGAAAGATGCATTTCACAGACAGAGATATAGGTAAGGGTTACACAATCCATTAATTCTGGGTTCCTTTTCCTTTCTTGATTCCTCTGCTAAAAGACTGTTAAGCAAGGATGGAATCTGAGAGAGACTGAAACCCACCTGCTGGTACCGAGGTTTTAAGTATTGAGATTTACTAGTATCAACTGAATTTGCTCCCGTGTTGTTTCTGTTTGATTAGCTTGAAGTTACCTTTATTGTAGTCTTTCCTTGCTGAGCAGTCATGGCTATGTCTACCTTCAAATTAATCTTCCCACCAACTTACACTTCTTCAACCTGCATTAAATGATACTTAGAAGGATTATTTGCTTTTTGTCAAATTATTTTGCTGGTTTATGAATGCAGATTTCTCTAATCAGAAAAAAAATTAATCATTGTGATTCCTAAAGGTAAACAGAACTGTCCCTTCTCTGTGGCATTTAGGAAAGCACAAAATTTATTATCAATCATAAATTCATCACAGTCAGGAATATGTATAAATCATCTACTGGGCAGGCAACCCAAGAAGAGTACAGGGATCTAACTAGGTCATACAGAGAGAATATCAGAAAGGCAAAAGTGCAACTAGAAGTCAATCTGGCAACTGTTGTGAGAGATGATGAAAAAGGTTTTTGCAAGTACATTAACAACAAATAGAGAGAAGGAGAATCTCCACCCATTACTGGATGCAGGGGGTAACATTGCCACCAAGGATGAGGTACTTAATACCTTCCTTGCCTCAGTTTAACAGTCAGACCAGTTATCCTCAGGGTATTCATCCCCCTGAGCTGGAAGACTGGGATGGAGACCAGAATAAACTCTCCATAATCCAGGAGGAAACAGTTAATGACCTACTATGCCAACTGGACACTCACCAGCCTATGGGGCTGGATGGAATCCACCTGAGAGTGCTGAGGAAGCAGGCACAGGACCTTGCCAAGCCACTCCCCAACATTTATCAGCAGTCCTATTTAACAGGGGAGGTTCCAGACAACTGGAGGCTTGCCAATGTGACACCCATCCTCGAGAAAGATCTCCAAGCTGCAAAAAGTGATTCTTTCAAAAGGAGCATTCCTGTCTTAACTTTGCTGATTAGGAAAACAGGAGGTAAACAAAGTAGCAGTGGGAGACTCAGTTCTTTTACAATGATAGTTTAATGCATTTAGGCAACTCATGTAAGTCAAAGAAGGTGTAAGTTTCCCATTATGAATAACATTCCACTAGATTATTTCACTTGCTTTCATCCCAGAATAGACAATACCTAAAATGACTGGTACTATTCCCTCTGAATCAGTCACTAAATAAATGTTAAACTCGAGTTAAGGTGGGGATACTATTATGGTGATGCTATCTTTGGATAAGGCAATAACCTAACAACAAGCAAATGCTATGCAGTGTTCAGACAATGTAAAAATCAAGGCCTTAATCAGCTGGAATTTGTGTCCTACTGCAGTTGGCAAGTACTCTGTCTCTTGGTTATTGTCCTTCCTAGATAGGTCTCAAAATCCTCAAGGTTCACTGGTCAGTGGAAGTCAAGTTTCTGCTGCCTTTCCATTCCTGATGATTATCATCCTCACTGCAGCCAGGAAAGGAAGAAGAGGACTCCCTTGTCAGAAGTGGATCTCATCTGGCAATCCACACTTCCTCTTTGAAGGTACCAGGAGGATTTAGTTGCCTTTTGGGATTAAAACCCAGAAATCCAGCTCTTACAAGTGAGTGTCTTTATATAGCCCTGACAGTGCAATTGCACAGACAGATCCTTATGCAGACCAATCCAACTCCAATCACAAATGTCACCCATTCTAGAGCTAGGAAGCCTCATCAGGCTTGTCACAACCAGCATACCACAAGCCCACAATACAAATGCTTTCTTGTTCCTCTTTTAGGATAAGTTAGGACATCTTTTGTGCATACTGATAAAACTTTTCTTATGGTTCCAACACCATTCACATAGTTTCTGTGATCAGATATAAGGTACCATATAATCACCACCTTTGTAAACAGTGTTTGCTGAAGAGATTTTATTGTACACCACATAGCCAATGTGGCCAAAATAAGTAAAAAGGGTAGAGTTAGCAAGTGGCAAGGGCATGTTAATGAAGAAACTTTATAGTTTGTCTATGACCTCCACGGGTAACAAAGTGAAATAGGCCAAATACTTTGGAACACCTCTGTTGTGACTCCTCCTGGACTCCCTGTCCTTGTTACATGTCATACACATCAATTCTTGATATACATAAAAGCAGAGAATAATTCAGGTTGAGAGTGACTTCTGGATGGAGATTTCTATGTGTTTGTTTCTGCTGGCTTTGTAACAGAAGATACTACATACTTTAGTGCCAGCAGCCGCAATAGTAATGTTGATGAACACTAATGGCCAGCTAATCAGGTGTTCTTAACTTGTGGCTTGTGGCCATCATATTGCCTGTGAGACATGACTCAGAGATACAGAAGATTAGAGAGTTAAACCAAAATTTCCACAGAGAATAAAGATGACACGTAAATTATGTGGCTGCTCATCTTCCCTGTGAAACAGCAGGGGATAGGGATCACTGTGTTCATGTACATCTTCCTTTTTGTAGATGTCTGCAAATAAAGACCTCTGTATATGCAAAAAGAAGTGACCAAACCACGTAAATTCGGATTTCGTGATTTTCAAACTGTTTAAGGAATCCTTACAATTTGAAAAGCAGAAGAATTAGGACAACAGATATGCCCTGACTTCATCTCACCTGTTCTACTGAAATACAGTACCCACAATGAATGCACACACATTGGCACAGGGTTGTTTGTTATTCACTCTTTTCATGTACTGTCTGATGCATCTTTATCATGATTCATTATTCCTAACAGCTATATCAAGTGTTGCAATTGCTGCACAATAGAGATTTAAGCCTATAATATTTCCAGATTGGAGTGAGAAAAATAATATATTAAGTGCTTTTGATATCTTTATGTATAAGTTTGAGAATCATTAAATAGCTGTCACTCTTCCTTCCTCCTCAGCATCAATTACTCCACTCTGGTTTTACTTACTCCACTCTGCATAATGAGTCCCTAGAGCATGTTTCATTGCAGGAGAATGAACACATTCTTCACTTGCGGTCAGTGGGATGTGGTTAATTTGAAATCACTTAAACTATTATATCTGTCAAGCGTGGTTATTTTATTTTCAATTCACATCAGTGTTTTAGTATGCATGTCGGTTACTGGGTTAAACTGGCAGATTAATTTCCAAGCATTCTGTTGTAATGCTCTTCATCACTGCTTTTACATGTAGGCTCCTGTTGAAATTTAGCATGTTCCCATTAAATTTTACTTAAGAGAAATCTACATTTAATATAAACAGTTATATGATAAACAACACTCACTACTGAATGAAATCTGGCAAGATCACCAGACTTTTCTCATGAAAACCTGGAATAGTTGTTTTTTCCATTGTTCCATCATAACTTCTTTTGGTAATGCAATTCACATCATGACATGCATTTGTGGGGGAAAAAAAAAGTTCAATAACGAGGGTCTTTGACATGTTTCTTTTGATTCGGTCTGCTTTTTTTTTCTAATGTGTTTCCAGATTGTAATGTTCAAAAAAGCTGCAGGCTTCAGTTCAGTGTGAGCAAATTCACAATTCACAGTGTATAAAAGTGTTTGGGGTTGGTTTGGGGCTTTTTTCTTTTTAAAAGAATTTTTATTGTGGTTTGAGATTTATAAATAGCCAGAATTTGAAGATACTGAAATACTGACTTACACGGTTACTAATAACAGGGTGCTTATATGGAGAATTAGAGGAACCACCAATGGGCTTTTTATTACAGCAATATTGTACATATTACATGAATAAATTACGTATTTGCATTATGCAGCTGCTGCATCATCAGTTTAGAGAGCAGAGTGCGATTCTAAGTATTCAGGGATGCAAGCTCATTATCTTTAAATCAACTTTGGTTACAGCCACAATATGATCCAAGGTAAACTGCTTTCATATAATGTATTGCATATACCTATGCATAAACAGGTACATGGCTCAGAGACAGACTGATGAGTTTAGGTGTCTAATCAAATTTACAAAAAAGACCGTTTCTCTGAATCAGGCAGAGTCTTTCAGTTGGAAAGCTTATTAGGAAAACTATATTACCCATAAAAATACAAATCTACATATGTTGTGAAACATTATTTTTTAGCTGAAAGATACTAGTAGAAAAAATATGCATTTATATAATGACAGTTCTTCTCACTGTAAAAAAAAAAACCCAAACTGCATTTAAAAAAAAAAAAAAATGTTTTTTCTCTATCTTATTATGATTATGACAACTGCTAGTGTTTGATTCCTGCCAAGGCACTTCTTGAAATTCAGTTATTTTTATTCTCTCCACATTGTTCTCTCGTCCCATCGAATAAAACACAAATCTTAATGTTCTCCGCAGCTGCAAATGCTTGCCTAGGACTTGTAGATTCACATTTACATATTTTATATATTGATGCAAATATCTTTGGCTAGGCAAGTAATATGCTGTCAGCTCTGTTCATTTTGCTGAATGCCTGTTTCTTTTCATTGTTATTTTCTACTTTGCTGAAACTGTGTTTATTTTCATTGCCATTGTTATTCCACTCTTCTGAAAGCACATACATCCCTTGCATCGCCCACCTGGCTCATTATGCTCATCACCTCAAGGGAAATCCTGTGCCTGTAGAAATCAGTAGAGGTTTTACAGCTAGCTCTAAGCTGGACAATGTTTTACTACTAGGCTCTTGTCAGATGAGGCTGTTTGTTGTATGACTATTCTACAGAGCTTTCCATAAGTGGTTTCTCTAAGAGGCTCCTAAAAGCTATCATAATCATGGAGTTAACAGTGGTTAAGGTAAGGATAAATACACAAAGCTAAACCTTTTAAGCATACATAATAAAACTAGGTGTGAGAAAATTACACACTTTTAGCTAAAGCAGGTTTAGATTAGAAATGGCCATCATTCAAATTCCAAATTTGGACACTGCTGTCTTGAATACTTTCAAGAGATTCTGGACAAGTAAAGATCTAAGCCTAATGTGAAGTGATGTATATTTTATAATGCATATATAAGTAAGAGCAGTGAAAGAGTACCCAGGACTCACTGGTCTTCTATCCAGTGAAGACTGTGGCTCAGCACTGAAAAGAACAGAATCAGAAAAGAAAAGCTTTCAGTCAGTGTTTCCCCTGAATCTGGACATGTTTCTAGCATAACGTAAGAAATATTCATACACTTGAAAGAGGGAGAGGAGAAAGGAAAGTGTTGATTCAAACTTCAACCATGTGTCACTTTGCCTTCTCCATTAAAATCAAAAATACACTTTTCCTTGTAATTATTTAAAATTACAGTTTTCCCACATCAATATCTAAAAATTCTAAAACATTAAAACTTCCCTAAACTTTAGGCTAAGACAGAATGATTCTTGCACCTTCTGTGCTATTCCTGAAATGCTATCACTTGTAGTTCATAGCTACTCAACAATCATGATCCTGCTGCAACTAAGATATACATGAATCCTAAATAATGCTACAGCATCAAGTGAAAACTCTGTATGTTACTATTATCAGATCACATGATTAGGTCCTTCTGTTAGGCCTTTTTGGTCCATATGTCTGAAAGTGAAGAAAACAAATATGAATACAGTCTGTACCTATAATGGACTTTTAAGACTTACCAAAATGATAAAACATTGTTTCCATTATCCACATAAAATAAATAAATAAAAGAGCTTTAAGATTGTCAAATAACACTTTTGTGCGAATATTTGCTCAAACATTCCTGAAGAGAGAATAAGAGGGGTGAGATATGCAAATTTGTTAATGCAGTTGGCAGTATTCATGAATCAACATGGAAATACATATACCTGAAAAGAATGAAAATTGTCCTACATTTATAGGTAAGACTGTCAAAGACCATCAGTCATCTACTTCCAAACCTAAATCTACTTCAAATGACAAAGTAAAGAACTCAGTTTTCTCTCAGAATATGCCTAATATTTTTAGGAAAATAAAGAAAAGTGAGGTGGCACATCTGTTTTAATTATTTTGTAGATTTAAAGAGCATAGTATTTTCCAGTACTAATCCTAAAAATGTTCTGTCTGTATGACACACTACTATTTGGGGGGAAACATTAAAGTATTTCTGCATATTAAAAAAAAAAAAATTAAATTGGAAAAGGAATTATCTAGGTGAATACTGCCATACTCATAAAACAGCATTGATATATATACACACATATATATGTGTGTAATGTACATGCACAAATGTGCATCTTTATAAAGACAGTGATTCATTCAGTAGTAAATACTATTTTTCTTACTATTTTTTGTAGCATCTTGAGTTTCTTCAGCAAAACACTGAACAGATTTCTTCAGTTACACAATGGCAATTTCAAATAACTTTGGTCCCAAATAATGGAGTTACGAGGAGGGAATGAGATGTTATGCCTTTTTTGTGTCTTTTCCACTTGTATTTATGTCAAAAAAATTCTGGATCACAGTCACCTTTTGCTGACTGTGTTCTTAGTGAATTTTTTGATTGCAAAGATTATTGTAGGCGAACAAGACCTTTCACAATGAAAATTACTAGACAACCTCAGCTTCACTTTTATCACATGCAAACTAAAAAGGCTTCAACTTAATGGTAGTATCTAATCTTGCATGTCTCTTGTCAGTCAGTAACCAGTACTGTGAGTGGCTGTAGAAAGTGAATTTAATTTTTCTTGTTTGTATATGTATAAAGAAAATGTAAATTTTTATTCATTTCCTGAGCAGAAGAAAATGTTGGCATACAAGTTGCCTGTGGTTATTGGGGTAAAACAGTTAATGTGTGAGGTTTTCTTCTTCCAATCCGTAGTAAGAGATGAAGACATCCCATATGGGCCACTAGTACAAAAGCTGAGTAACAGGAAAAGAAAAAAAAAAAAAAAAAGACACCAAAACAACCAAAAACCAGAGTGTGTAAGGGTAACAGAGGGAAATAAGATTGAAAGAACAAAACATCAACATTGTTAGTCATGAGGAACAGACAGGAGGGAGGTATTGCCTGCTGACCATGTGTACCAATGCCAAAGAATCTAAAAAAAAACCCAGCATCTGTGGCATGGAATGGTCTTTCTCTAGATCTGAAAGACAGCAGCAGATTGTTTTTATAGAAAGAAAAGGTGTCAGCAGAAAGGAAGGAGCATACACACATGGAAACATTTGCTGTAAGAAGCCACTTGAAAAACAACCAAGGAGTTGAGTGGAAGAAACATCTGTGTAACATGCAGCAAGACCACCACTAGTGCTTCAGGGAAGAGGTGGGAACAGAAGGGAATACACAAGCAGTGTTGGACATTGCATCTTGTCAGAATGACAAGGAAATGTCATTGCTAGTTTCAAGAAAATCCAGCATCTTGTGAGTCTGAGGGGAAAAAGATTTTGTCCTCCTTATGAGGGAGCAAGGGAGTATTCTTTATACTTACCAAGAAGTAAATAAATCTGTGCTTATTGAACAAAGTCAACCAAGAAGTGTTATCTTTAAGAAGAAATTGCACTTTTCAGGGGATATATTGGCAAATCTGCCTACCAGGATCAGGATACTTTGGGTTCTTTTCCATGGGCTTGCTTCTTCTTTTAATAACCCTAAATGTGCAACGTCTTGATCAGTATTAGCTTAAGGGATTGCAAATTGCCACCAATAAAACACAATGGCTGTGTCGCTTTGGGGTCTATGAAAGAGGAAGAAGTCCCATACCTTCTAGTTGTCTGGCCTTAATTTCGTTATTCAGAATTTTTATTTTGTTATTCAGACTTCTTCAGACGGAAGAAAGCAGAAGCTTCATCATATCAAGACCGTATCCGAAGTCTCTTCAGCTACTCCTCATGAAGACATTGATCTAGATGCAAAATAATGTCTAATCCAAATGAAAAAGAAAGCATTGATCAGGGGAAATTTTACTTCTCTGTGTTTGCAACATTCTTTATGCAAAGCCTTTAATGACTTTTCAGCATTGCTGAGGAATGGTGCAGGAAAGAATATTTTGCTAGCCAATTGTTACATGTAATTGTGGAATATGGAAAGCCCATGTGCTACCCAAAGGCCTCTTAACGAGGTCACATAAAAGATGAGTCATAATGTAACTGATTTCTACCAGATATCTCTCCTTTTGCTCACTGCAGAAAAAACAAACTATGGAATGTGAATGCACTTTGAAGTGACTGATGATCTTGCTGCTTACTAACCACACTGAAGGCGACCTTAGTAAAAAGTAAATGAAGTCAAATGAGAAATAGAGACTGGATGGCTCATTCTGACCAGTGTAAAGACAAAGCAAACCTTTTATTCTGCACAAAGAAATATGCTCTTACTCCCACACAACAGGTTAATGGCATCTCTGAAAGGAGAATAATACTGAGATAAAAAAGACTATATACTTAATTTTCTACAAAATATATAGACATTTTAATAAATTTGGGAATTTTTTTGTAAAAGAATTGATTCTTTAAGTTAACAGTAAAAACTGCTGGGTTTTATTTTCTTCCTCCACAGGAACTTTTTTCATATATTTTTTGGTGAATCCATGGAGAAATCCAGTTTTTATAGCAAAACAGAAAATTTAAATAACTACCTGAATATAAGAAAAAAAACTCCAGAGGAAAAGGAAGATTCTTCATAAAGAACCAGTGTGCATCTGCAATAAATAAAATAATAAAATAAAAAATAATTATTTTTGCCCTCTGTAGCTAGCAAGGATTGTTTTATTTAATAGCAGTGAATTTATTAGTTTTTAAGAATTTATGATTGAAGAATTTCTGACTGAAAAAAAAAAATTTCCTTCTTAATTCAACCTTCCTAAAATAACTTGTTAATGGGTTTAGATATAATCAGTTCTTCAAAATCTGACTTTATCTAAAAGCATCAAAATATCAAAAAAAATCATCCACTAAGCATAATATTACAAGTTAAATTTTAAGTTCTTACTGTGACAAGAAACTGCTCTGATTTTTTTTTTTTTTTTATTGGCTGATGTATTGTTAGTTATGTTTCCTTTTACTGTTGTAACAAACAGTCTATGTTTGTAACATAGATCATACCTTCCCTGCATCCTTCAATACAGCTAGACTGGGAAACTGAAAACCTGCTGCACCTGTGCTCAGCAAGTGGGTATGATGCAGGGTCAGTCCCATGGGTCTTGGAGCATCAGATCATTGGTTGTGACTTGCAGAAATCCATCCTGTTTTAGAAGAGGTATGTCAGCTTGCACATCTAAACCTTAATCCAAATGTCTGGCATTGCATACTGGTCTTGACAGGTACTGAGCCAGCTTGCCACTTGGCAGATTAAAAAGGACTGCCTCCTGGAGATTAGATGGCTTGGCACAGCAAGAACACAGAGGTCAAACTATGATGTTTGCCAACCAAAAAAGATCCTCTCATTTTCCTACTCTATTGCTGCTCCCTGGATAAGCATTTTTGGCCCTTTGCCTTGGTTTGAAGGCAAGACTTCTTAGGATTTTGCCTGAGGGACATGCTTTACTGTTGAAGGTCAAACTAGATTTTGACTGTTGAGAAGCCCTGATATGGTAAGGTCATATTCTTTCTCATTAGGACTGATCTCTCAAGGCTCCGGGTGACTCCTGGGACATCATCAAGAATGGAAATTATTCCACACCTTGCCTAGACCAGTGTCCTGATGTTTTCTGTGTTCCAGTTTCAGGAAATGCAGGCAATTTTCCCTGAGTTTGTAGCAGAATAGAGCACAGACATTTGTTTCATATAGGATTTCAGGACATGGACATTTGGATTTGGTCCCAGCAATATACTTTTTATTGACTCCTACTCATTATTTGTATACTTAAGCTTAATCATCATGTCTATTTTTTAACCAAAAAGTAATTACACTCTAAAAATACTGAAACCACACTTATTGTAAGGCATTTCATTGCCGATGAAACAACAGGCTCTAAATAAACAGAATCCAATTGTCATTTTTCTAACAAATTTTACTTGTCATACATCAGTGGTTGTTTATTGTTTAGTTTTCTGGAGCTAATGCCAGTATTGCAATGGTGCTTTTCTGCTCTGGGCATTCCCTCTGCTATTTTGTTACTCGGTGGCACGCTATCTCTGCATCACACATTCCAGAGCACCTGACACTCTGCAAAGTAGTCCAGCATTTCCTGGCATGTTTTGTGAGTCTGCTGAGAGCCAATGCTTCAGCAGCAGCATAGGAACGTTTTTTCACAATTTTCTGGCTCAGTCATTTGGGTATATCACAGTGTGATAGAACTTTACCCCCTCCTTAAGTCAGGCTGCTGAGGAGACCATCATTTGACACACCTCCAAATTCACAGAGCTCATCCTGTGCCAGAGCCTTCCTCCCTCTTCATCATGTCTTTTATAAAAACAGAATATCTCAGAAACAACCAGATGTTTTGAAGCAAAGTGTAATAAAAGAAACTTGAGCAATCTCTGCACATGTTTTTATTCCTCATCTGTCTTGTTGTAACAGTCTGTGCAATAGGGTGAAAGTTTTAGCTACAATCACACTCGCAATTCATCCAGACCTCCCATAACCCATTTATGGCTACACTTTATATCAGTTGCTCAGTTGCTCATCATGTTTACTGGAATTAATAATATAGCTGCACTTCCAGAATAATCACAGAAAGTCCTTCTTTTCTCAGACATTGGTGTGAACAGTCTGATTGTGAAGTTAAAAAAGATACATTTCTTTTTAAATTAAATCAGATCAAATTGACTTTCGACCTGCAGTGAAGACTTTTTGTTTCATTTCTTAACTTTTGAAACATGTTTTCTAAAGTTTTGATTAAGGATTTCTTGAATTCCACATGATTCTCTCTTTAACAGATAGAGCAGCACAGACAGAGAGTCACTACAACGAAAACATTCCCAATCCCTTGCTCTACTGTCAAGCCCACATTAAAAAAAGAGAGTCAGCAACTTAAGGATGCTGCCTGAAAAGCTCCTAAACAAAGGTGTGGTTTCCAGAGTTTAGTATGTATGCATAAAGTCTTTCATAGCTGTAATTATCTGATGTCAGACCAGAAGTGTTCTTTTTTCTACTGTTTTTCAATTACCTGCTGTAGTGTCAGTACCAATACTGATAAGAGTGAATTCACTGCTGTAAAAAATTGTACTTTATTGAAAATTGTTGTGATTTTATTGCCTTTGCTTAGTATCACTTGGTATTCTCATTAAGAATGCTTGAAATTTCTGAAGTCAAATTTTCAATGCTTTCACTTGACTAAAATTTAAGCATCCTGCTCCTTCAAAATTTCATTCTAGCCTACGGTGCCTCTCATATTTACTAATAGTATCAAACTGGGAAAAATACACCCTCCCATTATCGCAAAAGTAAAAAAAAAAATATACTACTTGCAAAAAGTAGTCTGTGCCAAAAGTTGTTTTGACAAAATATGGCAAAATAAGAAAAGTACTGGAAAGCCTAATATGCTCTGCACCATTGCACCTTTGAGAAAATGTAATTACTACAAAGAAAAGTACTGCAAAAGTATATGCAATCAGAATAAAACCAGGAAAGAAATGCATAGAATTAATGTTTAAGGGAGAATATCTGGATGGAGCTTTTTCTCTTTTTGTGGTGTGATATGGAACACCATGGTACTATAGAAAAATTAGCCAAAATATTAGAGAATACAAGGATATCAGTTATTAAAAAGGATCAGACAACTACTATCTGTCTATATTCTTTCAGACAGAGAAGATTAAAAGCCAAACCGGGGCCACAGAAGGCTGCGAGTCTTACAGAAATCAACAGGAAAATGCATGCATATCTGAAGGCAGGGTTTGGTCTGAGTAAGGGAACCTCACTGAGACAAATTATTCTGTAAAGGCTTCAGAAAGGATCAAGGTTCCTGCAGTCCTTGACTACGTCAGCCACTGAAAGAGGGAGCAGAAAGAAAAGCAAAGGATGACCCAAGTATCAGAGGAATTGAGGTAGAAGGTCTTTGCACATACCATCATTGCAGAAATGAATTATGGAGAACAGGAACAATGCAGTCAATATAAGGTCTTAAAAAAGAACAGGGAAGCTTTCAAAGGAAAAAGATCATTTTGTAGTGTTTAGCTGCTAATGCAAAAGATGGGGCGGAACTGGCAAGGCATCCCATCCTCCTGTCCAAAAAAGAAAAAACAAATCCATCTTCTTGTATCATCAGCATTTAACCAGGCATTAAACATAGCAACTCAAAGCGATTTGTCTCCTCCAGATCAGAAAGGATATATTATGTGAGAACTCAACATTTCACTAAACCAACGGGTGCGTTGTGAGTCAAACTCCCCAAATTAGATTTAAAGGCAAAGAAGAGACACACTTAAAATGATGTGGTGTCCATTAGGCGAACTGCGGCGGCTGCAGGACCAATGCAGCGACCGAGGCTCTAAGCTGACATCAAAGCGGAAAAAAAATCAGTTGAAATGACAGCAGCAGCTGCAGCATCCGCCTCTAAATTAGGCTGTGTTTCAAAGTCTGTACTCAACTGCTAAGCAGTATAAAGACCCAGGAGGAAGGCTGCCCAAGAAAGAGTTAGATTTCTAACCTAACACATCAAAGTAACACATGCTTAGAAGAGCAATAAATGCATATGGCACACATTCACATGCTGCCTAATTGCAGCGGGCTCATGAAGCCAAGACAAACCTTCAGCTGATTCTGACTTTCAGAGAGGATTTGAGACCTTTTTGAATGCAGAAAGCTGACACAAATTGGTAGCAGATTAGAGTCTGGCGTTGTGATAATACATCCCATAATTTCAGAAGATGGCCATTTTTCATATCATAAGACATCTTCAAAATACTGAGTTCCTTATTATATAATTAACACATCTACCAGATTACAGCATATCCACAGCAACATAATAAATGAGGAAAACCTTGCTTTCAATGTTCAGAAATAGAAATTCAGAAATAGAATAGAGATCCATCGATTTCATTCTTAATTTGCTTACATACCAATTTAATCATATTTGTGTGAAGAGTGAGAAATACACAATTAAATGAAAAGCACTGCTGAATGTTTCAGGAGTAAAAATTATTGATTCAGGAAAAGTACCCATGTTTTGGTGTGAATTTTTATTTTAGTCTATTCTATATATTTAGGGAAACTATTTGCAATGTTACTGATGATGAACAGATCTATAACAAGGTAGTTGCAAATAATTCTGAATGTTCTGGATATTTTACTTGTTAAATACACCAAAAACCTTTAGTACAAAAAAAATTAATCTTTTCATATTTGCAGGGAAATTATTTACTTTTTTGCTTCGTGGAATCTGGCAGAGGAAACTAACTTAATCATTTGAGATATTTATGAAAATTCCTATGTAATTTCAGTGCAACATTGGATTTCTGATCTAATTCAAAGTTATATCTTCCTCACTTGTCTTTGAGAGACTGCAAATAAGTATGTAAGAGAAACAAATTAAAAAAAAAGAGATAAAAAACCATGAAATACAATTCTCTACAAGACTCTG